>CM041782.1:78666753-78837442 GCA_023374045.1 Limonium bicolor
CCATCAGCACCAGCAGCTTGGATTCTGGTCAACATTTTTTTCCCCGGTGGGTGGATCAAGAGCCCGCAATAATTTGTATCTCGAAGCACCAGTCAATCTGCTGCTGGGCTTCGATCCCGAAGTGTGTCGTTGACTCTATTTAATTCGCCCTAGTTTGTTCCAATGGCCGCGAAGGATAAGAAATCTGCAAAACTGAATCACCAGCACCAGAATGGCCACTTGACCCCGTTCAAATTGGCTAACTTGTTCGATGCGGACGCGTCATGGGACAAGGTAAGATGAAAACCATGGTTCGCCAATTCAGATTGTTTCTCAAATTTTTGATTAGGGTTTTTAGGCAATTGTCAGCATTGCTTGTCTGTTTCGTAGATTTGTTTGTGGTGAGAAGTGAGTGAATGTCTTGTAAATGGAATTGTTGGTTACTGATGCGGATTCCTATCTATGATTGGCGGTTCTACCTGAATGTTGAGTAGAAACTATGTGATGTGATAGTCTTAATTATATCAGTTATGCAAATTTAAAGAAAGCTACAGTGCTTAGTTAAGTTTGTTAGAAACGGGGTAGCTGTTGTAATGTCCAGACAGGTTACAGATTTGAGATCTTAATGTGATTGTTAAACTTTCTAAGGTACTCCATGAATTGGATTGGGGTTCCTACTCGAATCTGACATCTCTTCATTGTGGATTCAGGATCAACTGGGAGATGTTTTGCATTGGATTAGACAAGCTGTCGGGCTATTCTGCGGATTGCTTTGGGGTGCGGTTCCTTTCGTCGGAGGCGTATGGCTCTTTGTGTAAGTTTATGAGCCAAGTTCTATAGATAATGGCTTCGGCACTAGCCATAGAATTTACAAAAGGTTTTTTAAGTAGCTCTATAAAAACATCCAACTCTCATTGATAGTTTGAACTAACTTAAGTGGCATTGGTGTTCACAGATTCCTTGCTATATCCACTGCAATTGTGTATGGCTATTATTCATTGATCTTGAAGGTTGATGAGGAAGATTTTGGTGGGCACGGGGCTCTTCTTCAAGAGGGATTGTTTGCCTCTGTAACTCTGTTTCTGGTACACTTTCTTCTCTTTTCCTAGATTTCACCAAATATCATTTGTTTATTGTCAAAAATAGTTTTTCTATAACTGAATTTATGTGTTTTTGCTTGGTGCTGCATCAACAAGTCATTATAGCATTTTCTTCTCTGCTTTCGTTGATCAGCTTGCTTGGATCCTGGTATACAGCTTGGTGCATTTCTAAGATGGTGTTAAGAATTGTAGGATTCAGCCCCCCTTTTAAGTGATAGTGAGACAGACAGTCTTGGCTTCAGCAACATTTAGTTCTGTTTTCTTTTTCTTTCCATCTAATTATATTGGGAAAGTTTATCTCTCGCCACAATGTACACTTTTAAGATCTCATGTTTGCTGAACTGAACACTTTCAATCAATATAGCAAACTTGTTTTGATTGATGATACTTCGGTCTATGAAAGTTGGACTTTGTTTCATATTACATAGATTCTGGGGCAAGATTTTGGGACCCGAGTAGTGTTGAAAATCTGAAGCTATTATATCCTAGTCTTCTCATCTCTCTGCAACGCTGGGAATTTTGTTTGTTTGCATCTCCTGTAATGCGTCATCTACCTGCTTTTAGTGCAATAGAGGGAGGGCTGGTTTCTTATATATGGTAATATCGCTGCAAATGCTTCTTAATCAGAACTGGGATACCCTGATAATCCCAGTTCATATTCTAAAGAATCTTTAGAATTGAAAATTTGTAACAAAGTGATCAACAGCTTCCAGCTTCAAGTTGCCAACTTCTCAAAATGTTCAATTTGTTTGCAGAAAGGGATGACCCTAGATGACAGGAAATACACATAACAACAGTGTATTTGGGTGTAATCAGATACCGGAAGCCATATGGCTTTAAAAGCTCACTTATTAAAGTGTTCTTCTATTCACTTTCAGAGCTGTATGGCGAGACAACAAGCATGATCTCTTGGTTTCTTTATTTCACTTACCTCGTTACTGTGTTTCTTCCCCATGGAGCTTAAAACTGCACATATAATCAAACGTTCACTTGATCAACATGCAAAGCTTATTCAACCAAGAAGAGATCATCACTTCTATTATAAAATAATGATTGCCTAGATTTTATTAAATTTATGCAAATGCTCATCGATTTATGATTATATTAGTTTCTTTCATTCAATACAACTTCTCCATACTCGCGGCATCCTTTGTAATTAATCCAACTGTAGGAATGGGAGGCTCATACCTCTTTTGGATATTCTTAAAGTGGAAATGGAATGATACCACTTTTTGGAGATTATTAAGCGGTCACTAGACATAGGATGAAAGTTCAGTGGATTTGTAATCAGGTTAACCTTTGACGAATAATCAATAGAACCAAATCTGGGTAATTGTTGATATGCTCATAAGAACCTTGCCACTTAGATGATGGATTGGTTGGTTGACGCTCATAAAAGTAATTCTGAGATAATTGGATCTTGAAAACCATAGTGTCGCAGATAGAGAATTCAGGTCCTGCTTCTTTTCTAGTCACGGTTGAAGAGCTATAGGGATGATATGAACTTAAGCATAGTTATAGGGATATGCTTTTGAGTTTGTTTGATGAAATTTTAAAGTTTTTTAGGTTGACAAGTTGTAAACATGATTGAAAAATGTCACCATAAGGACCACGGTAGTATCAAGATGACACATTATAACATAGCTCAATTAGCGACTGACTTGTTGATTGTATCTCCCTTAAAATTTTTGTTCTCATATTTCCCTGTTTTAGTAGTTGGTAGAGTTGAAAAAGTAATGAAATCTCTATCTTTCGCTCAAAAAGATTAACGAGACTGTCACTTAAATGCAAGTGATACATGGGAGGAAGAATATGGAAATTGCTTTATCCTTTAAACTTTTCACTCTTCCATGTGGCGTAGATTAAAATGTACTATATCCTAAACTATGGCCATGTTCTTTAGCATGAGATAGTATAGTTACGAACAAGTACATTTGTGAGCATAAGCATGCAATCAAAAGAGATTTTTTGTTGTTGGTATAATACCCTATAAGGACTCATATATAGTTGATTTACAATATAAAGAATAAAAATAAAGGTAATTGAAGACTTGCACCTTTTACAAATGATGTAATTACAAAAACTCTACTAAAATCTCTTGCAAACATCGCACTTGAGAAAGTGATCATCAATCAATTAGTGAAAACCATTCCCTCTAATCCAAACTCTTATTCCCAACATAAAAACTAGAACCAATCTACAATCACTTTTGCATTAACCAAAACCCCACATCTCATCTATCTAACTATAACTCAAAAAAAAAAAAAGTCATCTTTCCCCCTTTCAAAAATTTGAAAAATTCCTATTAGCATACTCAAAAGTGCCAGCAAAATAAGGATCCCACTGACCATCTCTCAACCTATCCCTCCCAAGCCACTCATACTTCCAAGCTAACCTTTCATCATACCCAAAACTATCATTTCTCCCATCCTTCATATCCTTCTTAATCCTCCCAACTCTCTCCAACACACCTTTCACCGCATAGTCAAATGCATCCTCAACACTCTCCATCTTACATCTTGGATCCGCATACACAACTCTAGGTATCAACTTCACCACTTCCTCCCTCATCTCTGCCACTCTCTTCCCTGGAATCCTCCCAAGCACCTTTTCTACACTCACTTTCCCGTCACGCACATCATACATAGATATAAACACTGAGTACTTGCTATACTCTTTCGGCAGATGCCACAAGTACTGCATATAAGCTGAACCCGGATGAAAGAAGACGGGTATACACCCCGCGAGAATCGAATCAAATGTCGAACGTCTAGTATACGAATCACCAGGAGGTTGAAGACAGAAATGCGAAGTTTGAAAGACTTTCATGAGTTCAGCTGGTTTATGACACTTGTTACGCCAGTTATTACACTCCACCATGTTACATCTACTAGAACTCTTACACTGTGTGATCAGCTCGTTTCGTATGGAATCGGGTCTATCGGGTCTTGGCGCACCCGCAAATGAGAATAGAAACCGTCTCTTCTGACTCCTCATCCGATCCTGCCACTGGAATACCTGGTGATCGGATGAGGGGTGGAAGTAAGTCGGGTAAGGTATACCGAAATCATTCTTATGCCATGGACTAGCTTCAATGACTAAAGCAGTCATATTCTTCGCTTCTGGTAGATAAAAAAACTTAGTTCCCCAATCTTTATCTCTCCCATTATCAGACCTTCGGAAATCCCAAGTGATTCGACCACCAACAAAGAAATGGTCACGTCCCCACCATCTTTTCCACTCTGGTTTCCGTCTTAGGAGTTTGATGAGTTCAAATGATGAGGAATCACGGACGTTACGATCACTGTTCCATAAGTGCATCGCAACGTCTAGTCCGACATAGAAAGGGATGAAGATTGCAGTAGCTTCTGATGAGTTGGTTGTTAGACAGTCGTATTTCTTGAGACGGTTATGGAAGATTGATTCAAGTAAGAATTGGTTTGTTGCGTACCAACCATAGTCGGTGAAAACCCGGTTTGAGTTTGTTATGGGTGGACCTAGACCGGAATTTTGAACGTATTGACACATGTCCATCCATCGGTCTAGCATTGAACAGTCTCTTAAGAGATCGATGTTGTAGCGACGTGGGATTGTTTGGATGTATATGTAACGGTCTTTGCACAGTTTTGGATCTGGTGGTTGGGTTTCAGTGTAGCATGGTGGTGGAGGTGGTGGTGATGGAGGTGGCGGTGGAGGCGGAGGTGGTGGTGGAGTGGGATCATTTATAGCTGTTGTGGTTGTGGTTGATTCAAGTTGATCAGATTGGTATGGTATTACGATTGGTTTATTTTTATTAGATTTGGATGATCTTCCTCTTCTTGAATGTCTTGGTTTACGCCTTGATTTTTTCTTATCACGTGGTGGTGGTGGTGGTGGAGGCGATAGTGATGGAAACTCTAGTGGGTCAGATGGAGGTGGAGGAGTTGGTGGTGGGTTTTCTGCGGCACCATCGTTAGCTTCATCTTGATCAAGGTAACTGAGAGCCATATCAATTCTCTCTTTATCCAATATATTTAGAGGTTCTTGGTAATCAATCTTCATTGTGTCGGCAATATTGTTACCGTCTTGATCATCCTTTTTAAAAGATGTTGTGGCAGCAACTCCGATGTCTGTAGAAATGGTTTCATCTTCATCATCGGCATCACCGGTTTCTACATCATCGGTATCATCAGTACCAGCGGCGAAGGTATTGATATTGGTATCATTAACATTGTTATTGGAGAGGATTGGAGTGGTGGTGGATTCGTAAGGAATGATGGATTCTTGTTGATTGACGGAGTAGACATAGAAGTTAGCCAGAGATCGGACACTGAGAATTAGAGATGAGTAGTTGAGGAATATGAGTAATGACCAGAGAGTGAAGAGGATGAAGATGACAGCCCATAAGTGATTTCTACACATACCGGCTTAATACTATAGTAGTTCGATCTCTGGTGTAAAACTTATTGAGTTTTCACCTTATTCATTTGGAGGGTTTTCACCTTATTCATAAGTGACAGGTTTCCTTAAAAAAAGTGTAAATGAGGAAGACGGGTACTGTTCAGAAGTTGTACTGATTAAGGTTTGATTGGAAGTGAAAGGACAAGGAAAGGGAAAAGGCAAGGAAGATGAAAAGGAAACCTATAAATCTGGTTTGAACCATTCCAAGGGTTTGACAGTTTAAAACATAAAGTCCCAGTAAATGTGGAGTTTTTAATTACAGTGGTAATTAAACGTACAACCATGTGTCAACACGGATGTGGATTCAATCCTAGTCTTATATCACAAGTAAACTACATAGTAATTTTTCTATATATTTACTTTAGGAATATAATTATATTTTTTAATATTTTAGTTATTAATTATTGTAATTACGTAATATATATATATATTGGTGTACTTCTATTTTTTTACATTTCCAGGACAATTATTTAAACTACCATCCACTACTTACTAAATTGAAGGGATTTTATATTTTGTTTAATGAAAACACGTTTACACTATATTTCTAAATAAATTATATGTATTATATAATTATGTAAGTTTGATTTTATGACACTATGTAATTAGTTAACTATAGAATGGTCATAATTCAAGTAAAACTGATGTTTATACAATGGTATATTAGTGTGTTATAAGACAATTTATATACCAGTTTACACTTTCAAACTGTTAATAAGTATAATTATGCAGGTAACATATTTGTTGATATCTACATTGATCCTTTTTTTCATCTTCTATATTTTATTGAATTACCTTCCATTAGTTACTAAATTTATGGAATATTATATTTGTATTTATTCATTAGTACACTCACTTAATCTATATATTTATTTAGATTTAGATTTTTTTATTTTCTCGAATAATTTCATTAACTAATATCTACAAGCTACTAGATTCAAGGGATTATATACTTTTTTAAATAAACTATTTAGTGAAAATAAACGTTGGTAATATGTCATGCATGGAAACTTGGTATTATTTAATAGAACAACTGGTATTAATTTATGCTTACGTTGGTGTATTGTTTGTGTCTAACTAGATAATTGTTGCGGATGGGTACATAACTACATATAAATGACATATGATTCTGGTGATATTTCATGTATGAAAACGAGGTGCTACTTTAATGATTAACTAGTATCAATACGTCTATATATTGGTACATTGTTTGTGTCCAATTGGATACTTGTTGTGGATGGGTATATAAATGTCATATGATTCTAGTGGTATTTCGTGTATGAAAACGAGGTGCTACTTTAATAATAAACATGTATTAAAACTTACAGTTATTGGCATAATGTTTGTGTTTAATTAGATACTTGTTGTGGATGGGTATATAAATATCATATGATTTTGGTGGTATTTCATGTATAAATAAAACGAGGTGCTACATTAAAATAAATTATTATTTGTGTCCAATTGGGTACTTGTTATGCATGGGTATAAGAATGTCATATGATTCTAATGGTATTTCGTGTATGAGAACGAGGTGCTACTTTAGTAGTAACGTAGTACTAATACATCAGTAAAGATATGAAAAAAATAAGTACAACACCGGTCTTTTGTGGAGATGCAGCTATCTTGTTTTCAGCCTCATCTTTATTCTAGTGTGCGAGATGCAGCAATTCCAATGATTTATCTCGGTAGAGGCATAGGCATAAGTAGAGAATGAAGAGAGGCATATAGCATGTACGTTGATTGATCGCCAGTTATGGTTGCAAAATTACCATGATTGAATGGAACAAAGACATCTTCAATCTAGTGTGCTAAGATGTAGCAGGTACATTGATTTATCTCTATAGAGGTGGATACACAGGACGAGAATGAATAGAAGCGCTAAGCATGTATGTAATAAAGCATAGTAAAGCATGGCTGGTACCAGCCATATGCAGTTAGTAGTACTAGCAACATTCATCAGATAGTACTATCCATATGTAGAAAGAAGTACCAGCCATATGTAGTTAGTACCATCCATATGTTGTAAGTAGTACCAGCCATATGTAGTAAGTAATACCAGTCATATGCAGTAAATAATACCAGTCATAACAGTTTTGGTACCAGCCATATGCAATTTGTAGTACCAGTCTTATGTAATGCATAATACCACACATTTGTAGTGAATAGTACTAGCCACATTCATAAGATAGTATCATGTGTATATAGAAAGAAGTACTAACCGTATACAGAAAGATATAACCAGACATGTGCAGCAAGTAGTACAACAATATACAATAAGTAATACTAGCTATAAACAGTGAGGTTCCAGCCATATGCAATCCATATTTATGTAGAAGAAAAAGCAACGACTCCGAAAACTTAATGTTTTCTTCCTTCTAGCTTTGTGCAGAGCACTGGTTGATTTAATGCTGTAGAAGACATATAGCTGAAAACATATAATAAAAAAAACATCACACACTTAACAAACAAGGACAGTTAATACTTTGAATCAAACATTGAAAAACCAATAACATCTATAAGAAAAAACATTACACACTTAACAACAAGCTCAGTTGAAATACCCCTAAATTAATTTAAATTAATTTAGGGGATTTCTTTTATTAAACCTTTAATAATATTATTAAGTATTAAATTATTATATGGAATGAGGAATATTAAATTATTATATGGAATTATGAATATTAAATTATTATATGGGGTTGTGAAATTTATTTAGGGGTTTTCTCCTAATTATTATATATTATTATATAGTATTATGAATTTAATAATAAGATTTATAAGTCAATAAATCTTGGGAAAATTATTAAACACTCCAAATATATTATAAAGATTTTAGGAAGTGTTGGAACATTGTTTTGAAATATAAAAGTCAATATAAAATTCTAGAAACCTTAAAGCTTATTAAGCCTTGCTAGAGTTGACTTTTTGAGAATGGTCAAACCAGGTCATGAAACCTATACCAATAAATAGGTTATGAAAAACCATGAAGATCGATAAAAAGAACGTCAAAAACGGATCATCCTAGCCAAAGTTATGCTAGATTGAAGTTTTGAATCAAAATGAAGAAGTGCCACTGTCACTCTGTAATGGGTCGCCCACACTTAGCCGATTTCCTTCCCTGATTTTCGTAACCGATTTCACTTCCTAGCCCTAACTTTAGACGGCTATAACTTTCACATTACTCAATATTTTTCCATGCCGTCTTCACCACTCTCTTCTCCTACAATTCCTCTTTTCAACCATTACTCATACAAACCCTAGATCTATCTGAGTCAACCGGAAAATCGAGCCAAAGTAGCCACCTTGCGAGACTGTTTCCAGAATTCCAGAATTTCCTTCGTTTTCAGGTAACTTGCGTCGATCATAACTTCTTCGTTAATCAACCAAAATCCGATTTCTTTAGCTCGTTGTAAAGATCTCTAATCCCTATACAACTTTCGTGTTTATGCCCAAGTCTGAATCGCAACCAGTTGGGAGATATAGAGGTCTAAAGTTTCGGTTTCAACAGCACATAAAATAACACCGAAACAGAGAGGTAAACTCGTGTTTTGTAACTTCAATATCTTTCTGTATGGTGCGAGTTAGGTTTAGTTCTTGCTACCAATACGTAGATCTACGTTTTTCTTTCCAATGAGCCCTTACTCGTTATCTAACTCGTTTTGTACTGCTAGTTATAGATCCGCAAAGTTGGCACCACGAACTGTCTAAAGTTCGAGTTTTTCCCCAGTTTTCCGAATCGGAATTTACCCAATTCGCACAATCCGGTGAGTTTTTCTTCAAATTGTTCCTATGTTGCTAATCGAAATTTCAATACCGATCTAACCCATGTCTCAATTTAGTCAATTACGTGTTAGATTAGGAGAATTTGTAGGATTTGCAATCGAATTGAATTCTGAAACCGAAACTAACCCTAACCTTCGAATTGATTTCGAAACTGGGTGTATACTGCGTTATAATTAGGGAAATTGATACCAATAGAACCGAAATTTGAATACGAATCCATAGAAACAAGAATCACTCGATTTCGTTCTGTGGATTGGAGGAATTTGAGATTTAGTACTCGGTCTGTATGGTGTCTTCGCTGACGAACTCGGAAAACAGGGGCCGTCCGATCTCGTTCTAAGAGATTGGACGGCCGAGATTAAAACGTTCCAGAATTTAGTTATAAAGGTTTTAATAAATTCCAGTAAATAACCCTAACTTGGTGAATTAATTTAAATACCTTCCCTAATGTATTTTGACTTGAAATTTTAACCATAGATTCCTTATTTAATCTAGTTTATTTTGACGTAAATTATTATGGTTTTGGAGTTTTTAAACATAAGTTATGATTTTTACAAGTTACGGGTTTTCTGGAGTTATTTGGCTAAATTAAAAAGATATTTTTATGAAATAAAAATTTTATAATATGTCTAAAATGTTATAGTTACTGTATATTAAGTTTGGGAATTTTTGGGCAACGGGAAAAGGTTTTAAAAATTGTGTTTGTGAGTTTTTCATAAGAATAACTTATAATATATAGTTTTTAATGTAATCAAAAATTAAAGTATAGTTGATTAATGAACTTTATAGGTTGGGGAAAATATAATAAGACTAATTAACATTTAATACAGTATGTTTAAAATATTTTGGGTATTAACTTTAAGTGAAGTAAAAATTGTTACATATATTTATATAATATTTATATGAGAGAAATAGATAGAAACTTATATTAAATCAAGGAATTTAACTAAACTACATTTTATTTGTTATATATAATATGGAAGCTAATATGTTTAACTAAAACTAAGGGAAATACTTTATTTTATAAACCATAAATCAGTTGTGGATAGGTCTAAAAGAAAAAGATATTAAGTACTACCTCCGTCCCATTTTGACCTTCCTGTTTGCTTTTTGGCACGTTTTTCCACTTCAATATTAAACATATAAGATAAAATAATTTTATAAAACAAATTTCTACAACATATAGTTTTGACATAAGGATTCCATTACAAAACTTAGTTTTGTAAAATTATGTCATCTTACTGTTAAATATTGAAGTCAAACGACAAGTCCAAATAGTAAACCAGAAAGTCAAATAGGGACGGAGGGAGTATAATTAAATACAATAGAATTTCTTAAAGAATATTCGGGATAAATCTTAATATATGTAGGTATATTATATAAATATATATATAAATACAATAAAAATAGATAAAGGAAATAACATTCCTTGTGAGAAGTATAATAGGAAGGATATATATATATATATATATACGATAAATAAATAAATAAATAAATAAATAAAAGAAATAAAATACCTTATAGAAAATAGGATAGGAAGGAATTAATGAGTTAAACTAAACCTCTACATGATGCTAATAAAAGAATATTATATGAGGTGGTATTAATTTATGGTTATAGGTTGAGTTTTTAGTTATCTTTGAATTTCTAAGATTTATATAAACAGTATTTAAATACACGTATATATCTAGTCAATGACCACAATGTAAATCTATAATTTGGTTAAGAAATTAATAAGTTGAAGTTTAGGAATATTGGGAATTGGTTTACATAAAGTGTTACACAAATAGATCTTATTATATAATTAATAAAATGAATGAAATACTTTTACATTTAAATGTTCTTATTATATAAATAATAGTAAAATAAATGAGTTACTTTTACATCTACATGTGAAGAGGATAAATAAGTCTAGATTTAATTATTTCTTAATATTTATAGTATTGGGTAATAACTTAATATTTTAAGATAAAATCATTAAAAGGATTATGATATAAAACTATATTAAACTATGATTAGGAGATTAATCTAAATAATAATCCTTAAGTTTCTTGAAATTAGTTAAGCCATATAAAATACATTCATTATCAATATTCAGGATGTGAGTTTATAAATAAGTGATGTACATATAGTTAAAGATTTACAAAAAGGTTTGCAAATAGAAATTTGATACTTAAATCATAGAACCTTTAATTAGATGAAACTAGGTTACATAAGAGATTATATTGATTTACCTTTTGACACTGGAAAAATTAATGTGTCATTTGAATATAAGGTATGGGGATTTCTCATAATATGTTATCTTATTAAATAGTTAACAGTTTCACTTACGATCCATAATTTAATTCTTTGATAAATTCTACCTCATGCTAAGATATAATGTCCATCCTAAATACAATAAAGGGAATTAATTTATTAAGTTATTCTTTTGAAACTTTAGGTTTTGTAAACAATATAAAATGTATTTAAGACTTGAGTTTAACGAAGTTTAATATAAAAGGATTATACATGGTCTATAGAGAGAATGTGTGTAAAAGTAAAACAGTTAGGGAATTAAATGTAAGTAAGGATACCTAAAAGGTTATCTTAAGACACCTTATTATAAAGTTATGGTTAAGTAAATATATACCTTGTGGATACTAAATGTGAGAGTTCGATAAGTTTTGAGTTAACTATGATATGGTTATTTCAAGATGAAAAGTAATTTAACAACTTATGACAAGATTAATAGATGGTTGTAATTAAAGGCCATTCTGAACTAAAGATAAGATAATTGAGTTTAGTAGCTCAAATAAGTTATACTAAAATGCATCTACAACACTACGATTTCAGTATACGGGATGTAGATCTTAATTAAGTTAAGGGGGAAGACTTAGTTATAATGGATTATCTAATAGATATTGATAAAGATACATAGTCAATAAATTGTGAAATAATAGTATAGTATTCTAAGATAAACCCATCATTGGTCATAACACGATGTATGTCCTAAAGTAAGAATAAAAGTATTGAGCTTAAGAATTGTTATTGAAATTCTAAGATTGATTGAGTAACGTATAATGCACTTATGTTATAAAGGTCTTTAATGTGAGAATTATGGTTAGGTATGGGTAAAGTGGATAAGGGTGGAACAATTAACAAGTGTTAATAAAATACATTCCTTGGTCTTACAACCTTGAGTTATACAACATTCTAAGACAAGTCAAAGGTTATTCATAGCATTTAAGTGAGGGCTTAAAAGACAATTGAGATTTAGAAATAACGGTGAGGAGTTTATTTAAGTTTAACGTGGGCTACAAGTGATTGATGATAGACTACCTTTAATATTCTTCAGAGTACTGTTGATTGTTTGTGCAAGTTGATTAGAACTGCTACAACGTTACCCAGGTACGATTTCTCGTACTCAGCTTGTTGTGTTTTGGACTTTCTGAAATGTTTTGTACGATTTCTCGTACTACGTTATTTTTGCTGATTGACTTGTGGAACGTTTTGGAAAACGCTAACTGACTTTAAGAGGAACTTCTAAAAAGGAAATGGTTGTGTGACTGACTCAGCTTGTGTGACTAACTGAGCCTTGGATGTGGAACTCACTTGGGTATTGGTTTCTTCTACTTGGTGTCCCGTTAGACATTGACTGCTTAGGGTTTACGCTTCTGCACTCTGTAGGACTGAGTGTTTTGGTATTGCTCTGGGTAGTTAGTGATCTAGTGGGAATTTGGAAAAGGTCAATCTTGGAAATCTTTCTTTCGACGTGCGCGCGTCTTCAATGGTAACAGCAGGGGGCTGTATATCCCTCGCCCATAGGGGCATTGATATTTAACAGCAGGGGGCTGTATATCCCTCGTCCATCAGGACATTTAAATCTGACAGCAGGGGGCTGTATATCCCTCGTCCATATGGACATTGATATCTGGCGGTGGGGGCCATCTCTCCCAATTGAATTATTCCACTCTTGAGTTATTGGTTCTTGGATCTATCTTATTATTCCTAGTCCTTTGTGACTATCTGAGTTTATACTCCGAACGGGAATTGGTTCTAACATCAATAATGGTTGCTTACTAACTATGTGGTGTGACTACTTAAGTGGATGACTTGTTTTGGAGTTCTCTATCTTTATCTTTGTCTTGTTTCCTTTCTCTTTAAACTTGATTGTTTTGAAGTGCTTTATCTCTGTTTTACTTTTAAGAGTTTGTTTTCATGTTACTGTTTATTTTGAAGAGTTATGTTTTATAAGTTTGTTTTTGGAGAATTGTACCAGTTCCATTCCAGGGAACTGACCCGCCCCTTTTGGGGTGGGCTGCTTGGTTTCATCTTGCAGGTACGAATTGATTTACAGGTGGCCACGAAGAGAATGAGCGTTTGGGATGGGACTAGGTTTTGTGGAGAGTTAATGTGTTTAATTTCTATTATGTTTGTGTTAAGTTTTTCTCGAGTTCAGACCGTAGCTTTTGTAATTGTAAGTTGTAATTGGTGAGGTTTGGTGCCGGGTGTTTGGAACCCGATGGTCTGTAATCGCCTTAGAGTTTTATTTCCGCTGTATTTATGGTTAATAGGGGCGTTACAGAAAGTGGTATCAGAGCGTAGTTACGCTCTGAACCCGAGAAAACAAGCCGAGTGAAATCCTTAGATTATAGGTGCACTTAAAACTGGGGAACTGGGGTAGAATTGGGAAGTGAGGACTCCAGTAAGGCACGACTCCTAACCCTTGTTGGAATTGTGAACGATTCCTTTACACACTTTTCTTTTGTGAATGTCTGTTGAGTGTGATGTGTTGTTATACCGTTCCAACAATAAACTACAGAAAAAATATATATAACATATATATATAAGTTTGGAACATCCTATATTAAGTACGATAAGATTTTGGTTGAGATAAACCAAATATTAAGCTATTTTCAAAAGCATGCTCATGAAGAATACATTGCTAAAAATGCAATCCTTTAAACGCTAGTACACAAATTCCTAGAATTTTAAAGAATACTTTTGGTTGAAAACAGTATACAAATAGAACTTTACATAACTAAATTAGTATGGATATTATGTGAAAGTACTTCAACTCCTTTAAAGTTTGAAAATAAACCTCATGAACTACTTGGTATCAATTTATTACCTAAAGATAATGTTTAAGATAAATCTTAAGTCTAGAAAATTATTGAGCTAACAAGAACTAGTAGCGTATTAGAAAAGATCAACATCTGAACTTGTAAAACACATTAAAACTCTATGTTAACTTTAGAAAGAAAACACATAAACCTAACACCCTACGGGAAGTGCCTGGTGCGACGAACTCCTAGGCTGGAAGTAGTGGGGGTGCACACCCACTTCTAGAAGTTTAGGGGCTAGACAAGCCTTGTCATCTAACTGTAAATAATCTTCTACGCATGTGATGGATTGTGTTGAACTTGAGGGGAAGTGGTGGTAAGACGTTACCATCATGAAATCTTGAGCTAGGCATACTTCATTGCTAACCACAATGAACAAATCAAAATTTGTATCTTAAGATCCGGTATTAAAACTCATAAATGTAAAGGGTTTATTGAGTTAAATCTTTGGTGGAAAAATACCTATACATGGAGGAAGGGGATTAAGTTTGGGTACTCCAAGATACAACATCCACCCCTGGTTGAATATATATATAAAAAAAATCAATAAAAGAAGTTACTTAAAGATTGAGTGAAGAGAAGAGTAATACTAGACTAAATATCATTGATCCTTAAATACTTGAGTATTGAGCATCTTAAAAAAAAAAATTTGAGAGTTACATAAAGACTGGAAATTCTCATGTTTATTTGGAAGTTTAACATTATACATGTATAAAATTTTAAAAGACACACTAAGAGTGATATTTACCAAAAGTCACAAAAATATTTATCTTATAGAGTTTTAACATATGGTTGGCCAATAAACCTTTGAAGATAATTTTGGAAGATTATTGAGGATTATTAAATGATCGGGAATATTATGTTAAACTACTCAAGTACGTTACACCCGAGGTATAGCTTAGTAATATAATTAATATGATAAATGATCATATATGGACATATAATTCGTATCAGTCATTAAATGAATGGATAATAATCATAAGATAAAATTTTATAACCACCAAGGAAATACAAATACATAACAATCAAGAGATACAGATATATAACGATCATAGATAAAATCAACGGTGCAGTAAAATTCAACAAAGCTGGTTAATAAGGTGTTGAATTCTTTGAATGTGCCATTAGTAGCGGTACGAGGGCGTACCTTAGCTCTTTTAAGGGGGATATGCTGGCATACTCCTCCTTCGTTATCTCATCCGGATTATGCCTCGTTGCATTGTTAGCAAAGGGAGAACAGTATTAGCAGAATGAGAGGTGTTTGTATGTGCTTGGTTTTTGCATTATGACTCAGTATGTGACTTTTGATTTTCATCATGCTATATCATCATGCTATATCTTGGTATATCCTGATTCAGTTTGATTTTGAGTAATCTTGAGTGGAATGTTGTTATGGAAATGGATGGAAATAAAGGATTGGTTTGGTATGGAACTTCATTGGAACTTTTATTGTCTCAGCACACCCGAAGCGGTGTGAGTGCTTATTAGTTGATTTTTAAACTTCGAGGCGAAGTTTCTTTTAAGGGGGATATGCTGAAATACCCCTAAATTAATTTAAATTAATTTAGGGGATTTCTTTTATTAAACCTTTAATAATATTATTAAGTATTAAATTATTATATGGAATGAGGAATATTAAATTATTATATGGAATTATGAATATTAAATTATTATATGGGGTTGTGAAATTTATTTAGGGGTTTTCTCCTAATTATTATATATTATATAGTATTATGAATTTAATAATAAGATTTATAAGTCAATAAATCTTGGGAAAATTATTAAACACTCCAAATATATTATAAAGATTTTAGGAAGTGTTGGAACATTGTTTTGAAATATAAAAGTCAATATAAAATTCTAGAAACCTTAAAGCTTATTAAGCCTTGCTAGAGTTGACTTTTTGAGAATGGTCAAACCAGGTCATGAAACCTATACCAATAAATAGGTTATGAAAAACCATGAAGATCGATAAAAAGAACGTCAAAAACGGATCATCCTAGCCAAAGTTATGCTAGATTGAAGTTTTGAATCAAAATTTGAAGAAGTGCCACGTGTCACTCTGTAATGGGTCGCCCACACTTAGCCGATTTCCTTCCCTGATTTTCGTAACCGATTTCACTTCCTAGCCCTAACTTTAGACGGCTATAACTTTCACATTACTCAATATTTTTCCATGCCGTCTTCACCACTCTCTTCTCCTACAATTCCTCTTTTCAACCATTACTCATACAAACCCTAGATCTATCTGAGTCAACCGGAAAATCGAGCCAAAGTAGCCACCTTGCGAGACTGTTTCCAGAATTCCAGAATTTCCTTCGTTTTCAGGTAACTTGCGTCGATCATAACTTCTTCGTTAATCAACCAAAATCCGATTTCTTTAGCTCGTTGTAAAGATCTCTAATCCCTATACAACTTTCGTGTTTATGCCCAAGTCTGAATCGCAACCAGTTGGGAGATATAGAGGTCTAAAGTTTCGGTTTCAACAGCACATAAAATAACACCGAAACAGAGAGGTAAACTCGTGTTTTGTAACTTCAATATCTTTCTGTATGGTGCGAGTTAGGTTTAGTTCTTGCTACCAATACGTAGATCTACGTTTCTTCTTTCCAATGAGCCCTTACTCGTTATCTAACTCGTTTTGTACTGCTAGTTATAGATCCGCAAAGTTGGCACCACGAACTGTCTAAAGTTTGAGTTTTTCCCCAGTTTTCCGAATCGGAATTTACCCAATTCGCACAATCCGGTGAGTTTTTCTTCAAATTGTTCCTATGTAGCTAATCGAAATTGCAATACCTATCTAACCCATGTCTCAATTTAGTCAATTACGTGTTAGATTAGGAGAATTTGTAGGATTTGCAATCGAATTGAATTCTGAAACCGAAACTAACCCTAACCTTCGAATTGATTTCGAAACTGGGTGTATACTGCGTTATAATTAGGGAAATTGATACCAATAGAACCGAAATTTGAATACGAATCCATAGAAACAAGAATCACTCGATTTCGTTCTGTGGATTGGGAGGAATTTGAGATTTAGTACTCGGTCTGTATGGTGTCTTCGCTGACGAACTCGGAAAACAGGGGCCGTCCGATCTCGTTCTAAGAGATTGGACGGCCGAGATTAAAACGTTCCAGAATTTAGTTATAAAGGTTTTAATAAATTCCAGTAAATAACCCTAACTTGGTGAATTAATTTAAATACCTTCCCTAATGTATTTTGACTTGAAATTTTAACCATAGATTCCTTATTTAATCTAGTTTATTTTGACGTAAATTATTATGGTTTTGGAGTTTTTAAACATAAGTTATGATTTTTACAAGTTACGGGTTTTCTGGAGTTATTTGGCTAAATTAAAAAGATATTTTTATGAAATAAAAATTTTATAATATGTCTAAAATGTTATAGTTACTGTATATTAAGTTTGGGAATTTTTGGGCAACGGGAAAAGGTTTTAAAAATTGTGTTTGTGAGTTTTTCATAAGAATAACTTATAATATATAGTTTTTAATGTAATCAAAAATTAAAGTATAGTTGATTAATGAACTTTATAGGTTGGGGAAAATATAATAAGACTAATTAACATTTAATACAGTATGTTTATAAATATTTTGGGTATTAACTTTAAGTGAAGTAAAAATTGTTACATATTTATATATATATTTATATGAGAGAAATAGATAGAAACTTATATTAAATCAAGGAATTTAACTAAACTACATTTTATTTGTTATATATAATATGGAAGCTAATATGTTTAACTAAAACTAAGGGAAATACTTTATTTTATAAACCATAAATCAGTTGTGGATAGGTCTAAAAGATATTAAGTATAATTAAATACAATAGAATTTCTTAAAGAATATTCGGGATAAATCTTAATATATGTAGGTATATGATATATAATATATATATATATAAATACAATAAAAATAGATAAAGGAAATAACATTCCTTGTGAGAAGTATAATAGGAAGGATATATATATATATATATATATATACGATAAATAAATAAATAAATAAAAGAAATAAAATACCTTATAGAAAATAGGATAGGAAGGAATTAATGAGTTAAACTAAACCTCTACATGATGCTAATAAAAGAATATTATATGAGGTGGTATTAATTTATGGTTATAGGTTGAGTTTTTAGTTATCTTTGAATTTCTAAGATTTATATAAACAGTATTTAAATACACGTATATATCTAGTCAATGACCACAATGTAAATCTATAATTTGGTTAAGAAATTAATAAGTTGAAGTTTAGGAATATTGGGAATCGGTTTACATAAAGTGTTACACAAATAGATCTTATTATATAATTAATAATAAAATGAATGAAATACTTTTACATTTAAATGTTCTTATTATATAAATAATAGTAAAATAAATGAGTTACTTTTACATCTACATGTGAAGAGGATAAATAAGTCTAGATTTAATTATTTCTTAATATTTATAGTATTGGGTAATAACTTAATATTTTAAGATAAAATCATTAAAAGGATTATGATATAAAACTATATTAAACTATGATTAGGAGATTAATCTAAATAATAATCCTTAAGTTTCTTGGAATTAGTTAAGCCATATAAAATACATTCATTATCAATATTCAGGATGTGAGTTTATAAATAAGTGATGTACATAATAGTTAAAGATTTACAAAAAGGTTTGCAAATAGAAATTTGATACTTAAAATCATAGAACCTTTAATTAGATGAAACTAGGTTACATAAGAGATTATATTGATTTACCTTTTGACACTGGAAAAATTAATGTGTCATTTGAATATAAGGTATGGGGATTTCTCATAATATGTTATCTTATTAAATAGTTAACAGTTTCACTTACGATCCATAATTTAATTCTTTGATAAATTCTACCTCATGCTAAGATATAATGTCCATCCTAAATACAATAAAGGGAATTAATTTATTAAGTTATTCTTTTGAAACTTTAGGTTTTGTAAACAATATAAAATGTATTTAAGACTTGAGTTTAACGAAGTTTAATATAAAAGGATTATACATGGTCTATAGAGAGAATGTGTGTAAAAGTAAAACAGTTAGGGAATTAAATGTAAGTAAGGATACCTAAAAGGTTATCTTAAGACACCTTATTATAAAGTTATGGTTAAGTAAATAATATACCTTGTGGATACTAAATGTGAGAGTTCGATAAGTTTGAGTTAACTATGATATGGTTATTTCAAGATGAAAAGTAATTTAACAACTTATGACAAGATTAATAGATGGTTGTAATTAAAGGCCATTCTGAACTAAAGATAAGATAATTGAGTTTAGTAGCTCAAATAAGTTATACTAAAATGCATCTACAACACTACGATTTCAGTATACGGGATGTAGATCTTAATTAAGTTAAGGGGGAAGACTTATAATGGATTATCTAGATATTGATAAAGATACATAGTCAATAAATTGTGAAATAATAGTATAGTATTCTAAGATAAACCCATCATTGGTCATAACACGATGTATGTCCTAAAGTAAGAATAAAAGTATTGAGCTTAAGAATTGTTATTGAAATTCTAAGATTGATTGAGTAACGTATAATGCACTTATGTTATAAAGGTCTTTAATGTGAGAATTATGGTTAGGTATGGGTAAAGTGGATAAGGGTGGAACAATTAACAAGTGTTAATAAAATACATTCCTTGGTCTTACAACCTTGAGTTATACAACATTCTAAGACAAGTCAAAGGTTATTCATAGCATTTAAGTGAGGGCTTAAAAGACAATTGAGATTTAGAAATAACGGTGAGGAGTTTATTTAAGTTTAACGTGGGCTACAAGTGATTGATGATAGACTACCTTTAATATTCTTCAGAGTACTGTTGATTGTTTGTGCAAGTTGATTAGAACTGCTACAGCGTTACCCAGGTACGATTTCTCGTACTCAGCTTGTTGTGTTTTGGACTTTCTGAAATGTTTTGTACGATTTCTCGTACTACGTTATTTTTGCTGATTGACTTGTGGAACGTTTTGGAAAACGCTAACTGACTTTAAGAGGAACTTCTAAAAAGGAAATGGTTGTGTGACTGACTCAGCTTGTGTGACTAACTGAGCCTTGGATGTGGAACTCACTTGGGTATTGGTTTCTTCTACTTGGTGTCCCGTTAGACATTGACTGCTTAGGGTTTACGCTTCTGCACTCTGTAGGACTGAGTGTTTTGGTATTGCTCTGGGTAGTTAGTGATCTAGTGGGAATTTGGAAAAGGTCAATCTTGGAAATCTTTCTTTCGACGTGCGCGCGTCTTCAATGGTAACAGCAGGGGGCTGTATATCCCTCGCCCATAGGGGCATTGATATTTAACAGCAGGGGGCTGTATATCCCTCGTCCATCAGGACATTTTTAATTTAACAGCAGGGGGCTGTATATCCCTCGCCCATAGGGGCATTGATATTTAACAGCAGGGGGCTGTATATCCCTCGTCCATCAGGACATTTAAATCTGACAGCAGGGGGCTGTATATCCCTCGTCCATATGGACATTGATATCTGGCGGTGGGGGCCATCTCTCCCAATTGAATTATTCCACTCTTGAGTTATTGGTTCTTGGATCTATCTTATTATTCCTAGTCCTTTGTGACTATCTGAGTCTTTATACTCCGAACGGGAATTGGTTCTAACATCAATAATGGTTGCTTACTAATTATGTGGTGTAACTACTTAAGTGGATGACTTGTTTTGGGAGTTCTCTATCTTTATCTTTGTCTTGTTTTCCTTTCTCTTTAAACTTGATTGTTTTGAAGTGCTTTATCTCTGTTTTACTTTTAAGAGTTTGTTTTCATGTTACTGTTTATTTTGAAGAGTTATGTTTTATAAGTTTGTTTTTGGAGAATTGTACCAGTTCCATTCCAGGGAACTGACCCGCCCCTTTTGGGGTGGGCTGCTTGGTTTCATCTTGCAGGTACGAATTGATTTACAGGTGGCCACGAAGAGAATGAGCGTTTGGGATGGGACTAGGTTTTGTGGAGAGTTAATGTGTTTAATTTCTATTATGTTTGTGTTAAGTTTTTCTCGAGTTCAGACCGTAGCTTTGTAAATTATAAGTTGTAATTGGTGAGGTTTGATGCCGGGTGTTTGGAACCCGATGGTCTGTAATCGCCTTAGAGTTTTATTTCCGCTGTAATTATGGTAAATAGGGGCGTTACATCAGTTCATACTTTGTTGTATACAGTATACACTTAAAACCAATAGCATTAATAAAAAAATACTACACAATTAACAACAAGGCCGGTTCGTACTTTGGTGTATACATTGAAAAACCAATAACATTATGCACACCAAAAGTATTGTTACCAAACAATATGTTGAATAATGTTCTGAAACCAAATCCTAGCATTCTCGACCAAACACACCAAGACCCAGAAATCAAGGATATTTATTAGTCATGATTACATCTATACCCCTTCGTACACTTGAATTTGATTCTTAGTTGGTAATATATATACATATGAAGTGATATCAGTACAGAATTTGGTTTCTACTAAAATCTATTTTGATGATGGGAAACATCTGGAATTTAAGTAAAAGGGAATTAACAACCACACATTGTTGAGAAACAAAAAACAATCGGTAGCCTTTGCTGAAATTTAATCAAATTAAATCAGTCGGTATAATTAATCTGCTAATACTTGATTTTTAAGGTATCAATATACTTTATAGAGATTGATTTTACCCAGAAAGCCGAGAGGGAATAAAAGGTGTGTTGGTGGTGAAGGGATTGTTCCTAAATGTAGAGAACTTGGACGCCTACGAATTTCAATATAGATAAGCTCATGACAAACTTTTCACAAAAAATTTGCAGCCGACACAATCAGAGAATCAAGATAACAACATAATCTATACGTGGGTTTTATTGAGTGAAATTGTTGGAACTTGGTACAATGTGTGACGGTAGAATATAAATTACCTCTATAGAAGAAATCAAAGAACAACAGCTACCGGCGTCACTTGTTTGTCGTTCGTAGGTAGTGGGATGTAGTTTCTTTGTCTTTTGTCGGTTAGGGTTTTCAAAGGAGATGATGCGAGGTGTAGGACAAGATGGCAATGGAGTGAGAATTGGTGATATTTAGTAGCAGAACGTCGATGCAGAACGTCGATTGTGGGAGCTTGTTCATTGAGCAGTGGGAGAAGAGTGCCGAGTAGCTGAACATCGATGAAGAAGGTTTAGGAGCGGGAATTGGCGATATTTGGTATTAGTTCTGTATGAGAATTGCTGAAACTATTGAATCAATAAAAATCCCACTTTCTATGGTACTAATTAGATCTTTATTTGAATATTACATTGTCATTAAATCTGGGCCCTTCATTTTCTTTTCAATGATCTAATGGTTGATATCTAGTCCAGAAGGACAATTGTATCCCCTTACTATTATCTATATTCGTGTCAACACCATTTGTCTGTTGCATGAGACGAATAAAATGGAACAAAGATT
The DNA here is from genome assembly GCA_023374045.1 of Limonium bicolor. Taxonomy (NCBI): domain Eukaryota; kingdom Viridiplantae; phylum Streptophyta; class Magnoliopsida; order Caryophyllales; family Plumbaginaceae; genus Limonium; species Limonium bicolor. The sequence continues at coordinate 78,689,627 of CM041782.1, forward strand.
TAGGAATGGCATGCATTTTGGACCTTTTTTTTTGTAATTTATCAAGTTTGTTTGTAGTTTGCTAACATGAAATTTTTTTGAGACACACTTGAATGAATAGCACAATGTATGAGTTGTAGTGGTACAAGTTTTTATCATCCATACACCTGGGTTTGAATCTCTTTGATATCTATGTGACTTAATAAATCATTATGAACCTATTAATCTTGACATCTATGCGACTTAATAAAATATTATGAACCTATAAATCCGAAATCTAATTTGAAAACTCGGTTAGGGAGGCTACACATGGTTTAAAACTCGGTTAGAGAGGCTATACATGGTGTAACGCATAATAAATCTAAGGACATCTTAAAAAATGGGAGATTGAAACAAAAAGTATTAAAGTGTGGTGTAGATCAGTGGCGGACCCAAAAATAAGGGGACAAAATTTTTTTTTTGACACCATCATTCTTTACAATTTTATGTTATTTTGTATTTTTTCAAAAATTTATAAGAGTATTAATTTGACAGATTTTTAAAATTTTCGAGGGGAGTGGGGGAGGGGGTGGGGGTGTCCCCCTATCCTCCCCACTACATCCGTCACTAGTGTAGATTTTAGAAGATGATGTGTATAATCAGTTGTTTTTAGCAAACAGAGTTAGGAGAGTGGGATCAAATTATGTAACATCATATTCAATCATTTTCTCAGTGTAAATCAAAGCACAAAATGTCACTATATTTTTGTGAAAGTCCATAGAATGCTACTCCATGCGGCTGGATGTTAGTGTCCTGCTAAAAGTATGAAAAAAGTGACTCTATTGCCCCCATATATGTATGATTGAGACAATGACAAATTATTATTGGGTAATTTCATGAAGTGTCATTATAATTTTGGCTATCATAAATGTCACTAAAATAAAAGCACAAAATGTCATTATATTTTTGTGAAAGTTCATAGAATGCTACTCTGTGCTACTGGAGCTCAGTGTCCTGTTGAAAGGCTGAAAAGTATGACTCTAATGCCCCTATATATGTATGATTCAAAAAATGAAAAAATTATTATTGGGTAATTTCATGAAATTTCATTTTAGTGAAGTTCATCATCGGCATGACCGGTTTCTACATCATCGGTATCATCAGTGTCTGTGGCGAAGGTATTGATATGGTATCATTAACGCTGTTATTGGAGAGGATTGGAGTGGTGGTGGATTCAAAAGGGAATGATGGATTCTTGTAGATTGACGAAGTAGACATAGAAGTTAGCCAGAGATCGGACACTGAGAATTAGAGATTAGTAGTTGAGGAATATGAGTAATGACCAAAAAGTGAAGAGGATGAAGATGACAGCCCATAAGTGATTTCTACACATACCGGCTTAATACTATAGTAGTTCGATCTCTGGTGTAAAACTTATTGAGTTTTCACCTTATTCATGTGGATGGTTTTCAGCTTATTCATAAGTGACAGGTTTCCTTAAGAAAAAAGTGTAAATGAGGAAGACGGGTACTGTTCAGAATTTGTACTGATGAAGGTTTGATTAGAAGTGAAAGGACAAGGAAAGGGAAAAGGCAAGGAAGATGAAAAGGAAACCTATAAATCTGGTTTGAACCATTCCAAGGGTTTGACAGTTTAAAACATAAAGTCCCTGTAAATGTGGAGTTTTTAATTACAGTTGGAATTGAACCGGACAACTATGTGCCAACACCGTTTGTCTTGTCTATTGCATGAGGCGAATAAAATGGAACAAAGATTTTAAATGGCATGGCATGCATTTTGGACTTTTTTTTCTTTTTTCTTTTTGTAATTTATCAAGTTATTTTTGTAGTTTGCTAACATGAACTTGAATGAGTAGCACAATGTATGAGTTGTAGTGGTATAAGATTTTATCATCCATACACCTGGGTTAGAATCTCTTTGATATCTATGCGACTAAATAAAACATTATTGGTTTTATGAAAAGAAAATTATAGATTTGTTGAATGAAATTTTAGTTATGTTTTATTTTATTAATAGAAATATATGTCTCTTATCTAAACTATCTTTTATATTGAAATTTAGCTAACATATATTTCTTATAAACAACTTTTTTCAATAAAAGTTATATAAACTACTATTATAAGCAACTTTTTTGTCAAAAAAAACTATATAAACTATTGACACAACAAATCTAAACTTCATTTTTTAAAAATTGTATGTAAAATGTCCTATTACATAAGAGAAAGAATAAAAGTAACAAAACAAAATAGACAGTGGAGCACGTAAATGTTTGGGAAGTTACTGGTTTCCATATATTTAGTAAGTATTTTTTGTTTTTTTAAAGGCTTTTCAATTTAGTTAACTTATGTTACAAACAAATAATTAGTTAAAATCTTAAACAGCATATTCCACATGTCAACGATAATTGATTATAAAAGAGGGTATGTACCCCCTATTGTAAGGGTACCCAAGCATGCTCTACTATATGTATGATCGAGACAATGACAAATTATTGGGTAATTTCAAGTGCCACCATATTTGGCTAATTTATAATGCCACTAAAACAAAAGTCACCAAATGCCCATATTTTGTGAAGTCCATGGAATGTTACTTCTTCGCGCTGCTGTGTTAGTATTCTGCTAAAAAGGCCAAAAAATATGACTCTTTTGCCCAATATGTATGATTGAGACAATGACAATTTATTATTGGGTATTTCATGAAATGTCATTGTAACGAAGTTCATAAAAACGAATATTTTTATTTTACTTCGTACGACTAGTTGTGTATTTAGATATCTTTTGTGCTATATGAATTTATTATCATGAAGTCGAAGTTCATGAAATGCCCCAAATGGTAAAGTATCCTTTAACTAGTTTTAACTGATAATGCGAGTTAGAACATGTTGTGCACAATGTTTTTAGGATCGCGATCCTAGTGTAGGATCGGATCGTGGGATCGTTCGATCCTAGAGAAAGTGAGTTAATATTATCTAAAAAGTATGCATATGTTATAAACAACTTCTATTCAAAGCATATAGTTTAATTTGAGTAAGAGTATATAGCATTAATGAATTAAAAAAAAAATTAAGACCACAACTATGATAATACCTTACAAAATTGAAATGTAGATAAGCAAACCATATGAATTATCTTATTATTGTCCTTAAAAAGTTAAAATTTAATAAGATAGGTTAAACATAAATCAAATCACATAATATATAATTTTTATGCTCGTCTTTATTTCTTTCATCACCCTCCCAACAAACATTATGAGCTATGAGTTCTTTATTTACAAAAACATGGGTTTTCACATCCATGCTCGTTCAAAAGAGTAAGTAAGCCATGAAACATAAAGTCAAAATGAGTTATAATAGCTTACTGTTTCAATTGTAAACGAAGAAGAAAAAATGATAAGAGTAATCAATAATATTTTAAAATTTGTATTGGTTCTTTTAAGTTTTTTTCTTTTTCTATTTCAAAGCTTTATATTTTGAATTTTTCAATCATTACAATATTGAATAACACTTTAAATGTCATACATTTTTTGAAAACCTATGTACATATTGTAATCTTTCATGATGGAGAGTAACAAGAAGTGATATTCCAATCTTAATCCCTATCTGCTCAATAACCTCAAATAAATCTACATATAAAAGTTGTATTAATAACATCCATTTGTAATGTTCATAGTCATGATATTTTATGGATTATGAAACTTTTTACAAAAATTTGACAACTTTTTGTTTCTTTATATTTTATTAAGATATAATTCACATTGATATGAAAAACATAAACTATGAACAAAGTTAGAATCAATGGGATCGTAGGATCGTACTATGGATATAGGGTATTGGATCGTAGGATCGTGCAATGGAATCGTGATCCTTTGACGATCCTACATGGCTCCGATTCTACCTGCGATCCAGAACGTAACTATAAATTTGGATCGTAAAATCGTAGGATCGTGGGATCGAATCGCGATTCTGTGAACATTGTGCATAATACTAATGAAAGTATCTTATAACTAATAGGCAGTGCACCCAGTCGTTGTAGTCCAACAAGGTTGTATCCAAAGGGACTTCACAACTATCTAACTAAATATTAGTTTAGCAAATGTGCATAAATCTATACAAAAGTGTATAAATGTAAATGTGGGGGGGGTGTTGGGCTGTTGGTTTGATAGTTGGAATGAAGGAAAACAATAAAAGTAAACTAATTAATCTTGAATAGGTGTACCTCGGGATGGATCTTTGCACCCATCATCCCATTACTACCGATTGTTGACTCTTGAACTTATAGATAAACAATAGGAAAACTAATTAATTAGCAACCTGACATAGGTCTACTAATCCTAACCGATTTAACCGGAACATCTCAATCAGCTAAGCCGCGGGTCAATCTATCGTTCTAAACTCAAGTTCCCCTAAGTTGCAACATAGTCTAATCTCAAAATCATCAAAACTCAAGTACAATGATTCAGTCCCCACGGTTTAGGTTTTGATCTCAGAGTCGCATGTTGATAGAATCCCATATTAGTGCTAGACTAATGGGCAACCTAAATCTAGCTCAAGGCCTAATATCAAGAGATTTAGAGCAAACCAACTAATTCCGACACATCGGTAACAAATTAGGTAAACCCTAAAAAAATCCCCAAATCATTAGTAATAAGTTCAAAATTCACAAAAACCCAGTAGTTGTCAAAATTCAAGCTTAAGAATTAAAATAAAGCATTAAAACAAGTTCAAGATTCAACAATGGAGTTTTAAGAGATTTTAGGGCAAAATCCCTATCCCAAGGTATAAGAGAGTTTACTCAGTCATTAGAGAGTAAAGGAGGGAGAAAAAGTAAGAGCTAGCCATTAATGGAGCTTGGGAGCTTCAATGGAGTTGGAGTCTTCCTCTTCTTCTTCTCCCATCTTTTTCTTTTCTTTTCCGTCGCCTCTCGTCTGTTCTCGACTCCCCTCTCTTTCCCCTTCTTTTTCCCTTTTGAAAACACGATTCTGGGCAAAATTTCAGCCCGACATGGGACGGCTGCATATGGGAGAAGACGTCGTCACATGTGTGAATTTTAATCCGACCGATCCACCTGGGTCGGCTGCCTTTGGTCTTTAAAACACTCTATCTTCTTTGATTTAGCCCTGGATCAGTTTCCACCCACGCGTTACTCTCTTTGTTTACTTGATCCTAGCTTTTTTTTTCCTCTTGTTTAAGCAATGAATGTGTAGAAACACTAATACACCACAAAACTAGAGAAAAACTAGCTAAAGTGAAGAAATGAGCATGAAAAGTGTTGATAAAACATATGATATACACCCTTAGAACATGCTCATTTGGACACTCATCAGTAGGCGTATTCCTCTGAACCTTCTTTAAAAATTTTGGTTTACCTTTGTGTGTGTCACTTTGGTTTCAATCTTATAACCGTTTCCCTTATGATTCAATCTGATTTATATATAATACTCTAACATTAAAAGTTTGTCTTCTAAGGTAAAGGCTCTCTCATTTTTTCAGTGATGATGGGTTCTGGCATAACACCCATTCCGTGAAGCTTTCATATTTGTGTATATTAACACAACTTGTATACAACCAAAAATATATAGAGCGGTGGCTTCGGAATCTATAAACATTCCTAGTCGGTATAGTGAACTTGTAATGTATTGTTTGATCATTTTCATCGGTACATGGTTCATTTGCTATGAGTGAGTATAACTGACAAAAGGTCCTTTTATAGGCTGATAATGAGTTCTTATAGCACAAAATGACATATGAATGCACACATAGTCGTAAGAAGCAAAAAAATACCCGTTTTTTGTAACAGGGGTATTTCATGAACTTTGTTAAAAAGGTATGGAAAATTCACAATATGCCACGATATGAGTTTGTAATTCATGATACCCCTTTTTGGAAAGTTGTCCCTAAAATGCCACAATTTGAGTTTTAAACTCACAAAATGCCACTGTCCGGTAACGAACATCAATTTCACTGTGAACCCTCTCTGGACAATGACCAAAATGCCCCTGGTGGAAAGTTAATTTTTTTTTTAAAAAAAAAAAATTAATTGCGCTGGTTCGACTGTGCAACGACTATTCTTTTTTTGAATTTTTTAAAAGTACACAAAACACCCTTGTTTAGTTTTATAGTTTACAATATACCACTATTTAAGTTTAGTAGTTTACAATATGTCACTGTTTGAGTTTTTATGTTCACAAAATACCCCTGTTTTCTCTAGATAGATCTGATAATTTTTGTTGTAGTTACCGCTTTTTTGATGTCCAACAATTAGATGTGAAAAGAATGCACAAACAGAAGTGTAAACAACTATAATCACATGAGTTTTTTGAGCATTTATATATATATATATATATATGAAAGTACTGATGAAGGTTTGATTAGAAGTGAAAGGGCAAGGAAAGGGAAAAGGCAAGGAAGATGAAAAGGAAACCTATAAATCTAGTTTGAACCATTCCAAGGGTTTGACAGTTTAAAACATAAAGTCCCTGTAAATGTGGAGTTTTTAATTACAGTTGGAATTGAACCGGACAACTATGTGTCAACACCGTTTGTCTTGTCTGTTGCATGAGGCGAATAAAATGGAACAAAGATTTTGAATGGCATGGCATGCATTTTGGACTTTTTTTTTTCTTTTTTTTTTGTAATTTATCAAGTTTTTTTGTAGTTTCCTAACATGAACTTGAATGAGTAGCACAATGTATGAGTTGTAGTGGTATAAGATTTTATCATCCATACACCTGGGTTCGAATCTCTTTGATATCTATGCGACTATAAAACATTATGAACCTATAAATCCTAAATCTAATATGAAAACTCAGTTAGGGAGGCTAGACATGGAAAAAAAGCGCAACAAATTCTAATGGAGAAGGACATCATGATATAATTAGTTTTCGATAATTAAACTATTAAATAAATATATACATTGTGAATTTAAATTATTATATTTGAAATTCACCACCTCATAACTAAAAGATAAGTCAATTAGGGGTCCCAAAAATTGAGTTGAATAATTCCCATTAACTAGAAACAAAAAAAAGATTAAACATAGAGTCATTAGAAATTGGTTTTATGAAAAGATATTTATAGATTTGTTGAATGAAATTTAAGTTATGTTTTATGTGTTAATAGACATATATGTCTCTTATCTAAACTATCTTTTATATTGAAATTTAGCTAACATATATTTCTTATAAACAACTTTTTTTCAATAAAAGTTATATAAACTACTATTATAAGCAACTTTTTTTGTCAATAAAAACTATATAAACTATTGACACAACAAATCTAATCTTCATTTTTAAAAAATTGTATGTAAAATGTCCTATTACATAAGAGAAAGAATAAAAGTAACAAAACAAAATAGATAGTGGAGCACGTCAATGTTTGGGAAGTTACTGGTTTCCATATATTTAGTAAGTATTTTTGTTTTTTTATTAAAGGCTTTTCAAGTTGAGTTAACTCATGGTTAACAAACAAATAAATTAGTTAAAATCTTAAACATCATATTACACATGTCAACTTATAATTGGATTATAAAAAGAGGGTATGGTACCCTCTTATTTTAAGAGGGGTACCCAAGCATGCATCTACTAATATATGTATGATCGAGACAATGACAAATGATTATTGGGTAATTTCAAGTGCCACCATATTTGGCTAATTTATAAATGCCACTAAAACAAAAGTCACCAAATGCACCATATTTTTGTGAAAGTCCATGGAATGTTACTTCGCGCTGTTGGATGTTAGTATTCTGCTAAAAAGGCCAAAAAATATGACTCTTTTTGCCCAATATATGTATGATTGAGACAATGACAATTTATTATTGGGTAATTTCATGAAATGTCATTGTAACGAGGTTCATAAAAACAAATATTTTTATTTTACTTCGTATGACTAGTTGTGTATTTAGATATCTTTTGTGCTATATGAATTCATTATCATGAAGTCAAAGTTCATGAAATGCCCCAAATGGTAAAGTATCCTTCAACTAGTTTTAACTGATAATGCGAGTTAGAACAGGTGTTGTGCACAATGTTTTTAGGATCGCGATCCTAGTGTAGGATCGGATCATGGGATCGAATCGTGGGATCGTTCGATCCTACAGAAAGTGAGTTAATATTATCTAAAAAATATACATATGTTATAAACAACTTCTATTCAAAGCATATAGTTTAATTTGAGTAAGAGTATATAGCATTAATGAATTAAAAAATAAAAATTAAGACCACAACTATGATAATACACTTATAAAATTGAAATGTAGATAAGCAAACCATATGAATGATCTTATTATTGTCCATAAAAAGTTAAAATTTAATAAGATAGGATAAACATAAATCAAATCACATAATACATAATTTTTATGCTCGTCTTTATTTCTTTCATCACCCTCCCAACAAACATTATGAGCTATGAGTTCTTTATTTACAAAATCATGGGTTTTCACATCCATGCTCGTTCAAAAGAGTAAGTAAGCCATGAAACATAAAGTCAAAATGAGTTATAATAGCTTAATGTTTCAATTGTAAACGAAGAAGAAAAAAATGATAAGAGTAATCAATAATATTTTATAAATTTGTATTGGTTCTTTTAAGTTTTTTTCTTATTCTATTTCAAAGCTTTATAATTTTGAATTTTTCAATCATTACAATATTGAATAACACTTTAAATGTCATACATTTTTTGAAAACCTAGGTACATATTGTAATCTTTTATGATGGAGAGTAACAAGAAGTGATATTCCAATCTTAATCCTTATCCGCTCAATAACCTCAATAAATCTACATATAAAAGTTGTACTCCCTCCAGTTCAAAATAAATGACGTTTTAGATATTTTCACACTTTTTAAGGAAGAGTTTTAAATGACTATTGTGTCCTTACTTTTGTATGGGAAGAATAAAAAAATAAGTATACTATTGGTAAGACAAAAAAGTAGAGTTCAATGACATTAATAATTAAAAAGTGAAAAGGGCAAAAGTAGAAAGTAAGATACAAAATCTAAAACGACAAATAATTTGAACATAAGTCTCACCTAAAACGACATTTATTTTGAACAGGAGGGAGTATTAATAACATCCATTTTAATGTTCATAGTCATGATATTTATGGATTATGAAACTTTTTACGAAAATTTGACAACTTTTTGTTTCTTTATATTTTATTAAGATATAATTCACATTGATATGAAAAACATAAACTATGAACAAAGTAAGAATCGATGGGATCGTAGGATCGTACTATGGATATAGAGTGTAGGATCGTAGGATTGTGCATGGAATCGTGATCCTTTGACGATCCTACATGGCTCCGATCCTACCTGCGATCCGGATCGTAACTATGAATTTGGATCGTAAAATTGTAGGATCGTGGGATCGAATCGCGATTCTGTAAACATTGTGCATAATACTAATGAAAGTATCTTACTAACTAATAGGCAGTGCACCTAGTCGTTGTAGTCCAACATGGTCATATCCAAAGGGACTTCACAACTATCTAACTAAATATTAGTTTAGCAAATGTGCATAAATCTACACAAAAGTGTAAATGTAATGGGGGGGGGTGTGTTGGGCTGTTGGTTTGATAGTTGGAATGAAGGAAAACAATAAAAGTAAACTAATTAATCTAGAATAGGTGTACCTCGGGATGGATCTTTGCACCCATCATCCCGTTACTACCGATTGTTGTCTCATGAACTTATAGATAAACAATAGGAAAACTAATTAGTTAGCAAACTGACATAGGTCTACTAATCCTAACCGATTTAACCGGAACATCTCAATCAGCTAAGCCGCGGGTCAATCTATCATTCTAAACTCAAGTTCCTCTAAGTTAGAACATAGTGTAATCTCAAAATCATCAAAACTCAAGTACAATGATTCAGTCCCCACGGTTTAGGTTTTGATCTCAGAGTCGCATGTTGATAGAATCCCATATTAGTGCTAGACTAATGGGCAACCTAAATCTAGCTCAAGGCCTAATATCAAGAGATTTAGAGCAAACCAACTAATTCCGACACATCGGTAACAAATTGGGTAAACCCTAAAAAAAATCCCCAAATAATTAGTAATAAGTTCAAAATTCACAAAAACCCAGTAGTTGTCAAACTTCTAGCTTAAGAATTAAAATAAAGCATTAAAACAAGTTCAAGATTCAACAATGGAGTTTTAGGAGATTTTAGGGCAAAATCCCCATCCCAAGGTATAAGAGAGTTTACTCAGTCATTAGAGAGTAAAGGAGGGAGAAAAAGTAAGAGCTAGCCATTAATGGAGATTTGGAGCTTCAGTGGAGTTGGAGTCTTCCTCTTCTTCTTCTCCCATCTTTTTCTTTTCTTTTCCGTCGCCTCTCGTCTGTTCTCGACTCCCCTCTCTTTCCCCTTCTTTTTCCCTTTTGAAAACACGATTCTGGGCAAAATTTCAGCCCGACATGGGTCGGCTGCCTATGGGAGAAGACTTCGTCACATGTGTGAATTTTAATCCGACCGACCCACCTGGGTCGGCTGCCTTTGGTCTTTAAAACACCCTATCTTCTTTGTTTTAGCTCTGGATCCGTTTCCTCCCATGTGTTACTCTCTTTGTTTACTTGATCCTAGCTTTGTTTTTCCTCTTGTTTAAGCAATGAATGTGTAGAAACACTAATACACCACAAAACTAGAGAAAAACTAGCTAAAGTGGAGAAATGAGCATGAAAAGTGTTGATAAAACATATGATATACACCCTTAGAACATGCTCATTTGGACACTCATCAGCAGGCGTATTCCTCTGAACCTTCTTTAAAATTTTTGGTTTACCTTTGTGTGTGTCACTTTGGTTTCAATCTTATAACTGTTTCCCTTATGATTCAATCTGATTTATATAATACTCTAAATTAAAAGTTTGTCTTCTAAGGTAAGGCTCTCTCATTTTTTCAGTGATGATGGGTTCTGGCATAACACCCATTCCCATTCCGAAGCTTTCATATTTGTGTATATTAACACAACTTGTATACAACCAAATATATAGAGCGTGGCTCGGAATCTATAAACATTCCTAGTCGGTATATGAACTTGTAATGTATGGTTTGATCATTTTCATCGGTACATGGTTCATTTGCTATGAGTGAGTATAACTGACAAAAGGTCCTTTTATAGGCTGATAATAAGTTCTTATAGCACAAAATGGCATATGAATGCACAAATAGTCGTTAGAAGCAAAAAATACCTGTTTTTTGTAACAGGGGCATTTCATGAACTTTGTTAAAAAGGTATGGAAAATTCACAATATGCCACAATTTGAGTTTGCAATTCATGATACCTCTTTTTGGAAAGTTGTCCCTAAAATGCCACAATTTGAGTTTTAAACTCACAAAATGCCACTGTCCGGTAACGAACATCAATTTCACCGTTAACCCTCTCTGGACAATGACCAAAATGTCCCTGGTGTAAAGTTAAAAAAAATAAAAATTAATTGCGTTGGTTCGACTGTGCAACGACTATTTTTTTTTGAAATTTTTTAAAAGTACACAAAATACCCTTGTTTGGTTTTATAGTTTACAATATATCACTATTTAAGTTTAGTAGTTTACAATATGTCACTGTTTGAGTTTTTATGTTCACAAAATACCCCTATTTTTTCTAGATAGATCTGATAGTTTTTGTTGTAGTTACCGCTTTTTTGATGTCCAACAATTAGATGTGAAAATAATGCGCAAACAGAAGTGTAAACAACTATAATCACATGAGTTTTTTTAGCATTAATATATATATGAAAATACTTCATATTTTGCGGATACATATTATAGTTGCAAATATAACTACACCCCAAAGAAAAATCTTCTTCATGCTTTGTCTCATTGATCTCTTCTTTAAGTTCCTTCTTTATTTCCTCCCTATTGCTATTGATAAGATATGCATCAGCTGTCATGCTCTCTTAATTTGGAGCTTCAAAACGAGTAGATGCATCAGTAGAAGTAGAGGCTATCATAGTTAAGTATGATTTGGTGTAGCCAGTATGTCTTACCCTAGGATGAGGAGAATATCGATCTTGCATCACTGGGGCCCACCACTTGAAGAAATCACATGCCCAGCGGTTGTAGTACGCTCTTCCTACCGAAGTTTCTTTGTGGGAGAGGGTAAGGTTTGATGGGACTCCACATTGCAATGAATTGTTTGAAACTTTTCATTGATGGTAGTTGTAAACATGGCCATGACTTTACTATGGTGTTTGTGCTCTGTTTACATGATAAGAAGGTCTTTATAAAGACAAAAAAAGAGTTGGTGGACTCAAACTAGCCATTTTGAACTCAAAACTAGCCGTTACAAAAAAACGGGGGCATTTTGTTAACATAAAAACTCAAAAAGTGGCACTTTGTAAACTACTAAACTTAAATAGTGGCATATTGTAAACTATAAAACCAAACAAGGGTATTTGTGTACTTATAATTTTTTTTTAAAAAAAAAAACAGCCGTTGCACAGTAGAATCAACGCAATTAAACATTTTTTTTTAAATTCAAACTTTCCATCAAGGGTATTTTGGTCATTTACTAGAGAGGTTTATCGGTGAAATCAACGTCCATTAGCGAACAGTGACATTTTGTGAATTTAAAATTTAAATCGTGGCATTTTAGGACAACTTTCCAAAATGGGGTATATCGTGAATTACAAACTCAAATCTTAGCATATTGTTAATTTTTCCAAAAGATATTTTTCATGAACTTTTTGCTAATTTGTGAAAAGTAGTCGTTGAAGTCAAATATAGTCGTTGAACAGTAACCTGACCGTTTGGAGGCAAAATGATCATTTTGGTTTTACCTTTTAACGGAATATAACATCCATCACCACAGAGTGGTATTTCAAGAACTTTTACAAAAATGTGATGGCACTTTGTGAATTTCTTTTTATTTGTGAAACTTTATGAATTAGCCAAAAATGTTGTGGCATTTCATGAATTTTTCCTTTATTATTGGTTTACTAGCAAGCCGATTGTAGGATTTTCATCATTATCAGTCACGAGAGGGATACTTTTTGGCATCGCATCAGTAACTACAGTATTTCTTCCCTATACCTTGACACTAAGATTCAAAGCCAAATGTACTAGACACATGTATTTTAAATTCATTTTTTTTTTTCTTTACCGCAGTGCAAGATGATTCCAAGCTTTGTCTTGCACATCTTTTCCAAATCACCTTCCAGGAGAGTGGTAAATGTACACCAATAAGTTGACTTACACCAATAATAAGATCGAGATAGATCTATCATTCAAAGAAAAATGAACCATAAAATGAGCATTGTTCGTCACGCATAATAGATATTAGCAAATCCAGCTTCTTTTTCTGGGTGCCCAACACCGGCTTAGCTTCATGACAGAGGCGGACCTACGGGAGGGGCATGGGGGCACTGCCCCCCAGAATTTTTAAATTTTGTTATAAATTAGTTATAGGTTTGTTAAAACGACATAGTTTTAGAAAAGAGCACAAAATTTTAAAATCAAGAAACCCACCCTTCCGCTCATTTTCACACTTTTCCAATTCAGTTTCTCATTTCCCCAATTTGTCTTTCCCTTGTCTCTCACCTCGAGCCGGCGACGGTGTCTTCATCCACTTCCCACCCCACACCCACCACTATAGCTCTAATCTAATACTACAATAGTTAATTATTGTTGCTGTTCAAAATCTGCATCAAGCAGCCACATCAAGTCGTGAGTGTCTGAGTGTGAGCACGGCACGGGTCAAGCAAGCAATAAAGGTATACCTTATTTTTTAATTGAAAATTTATTTTATTTGTATAATGTTATATGATTAGTATAGTGTTAATGCTGAATTGCTGTCGTTGATACAATTTGTTGACAGGTGTTTGCTAAGGGTATATGTTTTTAAATGATAATTTTTTATTTGGAGAGAAAAATCAAATGTTTGGAATTCTAATTTATACTATCGATCTTGTGTGCGCTTAAACAATTAGAAAACATTTTTGTTGCAAATCTCATGGCGGAACTACTGCTCGTGAGAAGATACACATTGATGAACTAGGGTTTGATTTTTTTATTTTATTTTGACAGTAAAGGCGCGTCAAGCCGTTTTTGGTTACAAATAATGCTTAATACAAGACTCCTGGGTTCGCTACAGCCCACAACCATTCTACTTCTACCTTAGCAATTTTGCTTCACTATCTATAACTATAACAATGAGATTTTTCTTATCAGTAGCTAAATGACCGATTGAATGGTTACACAATACACATATATAATTAACTACTATATGAAAAATTTACTTGCACATTAATAATGAAGACACCATCAAGGAAGCTTGTGACACTTCAATCTTTTTTTGAAAAGAAAAGGAAATCCCTAGAAGCTTCTTCATCTGCTACTAAATTATCAACTCAAGATGAAACAAATGAAATTAAGAAATACATAATGAGCCTCTTCCTGAAAGGCGAACAAGTGAAGATAAAATAGAGCTGGATGAGCCTTTTCCTAAGTTACTGCAAGGTGACAAAAACATGTATGATGTTAGTTTGCTTCCACATGATCCAGGACTAAGAAGAGCCATCACGACATACCATGTGAATGAGCAAAATGCTGTAAGGCGAGCATACATACTTAGAGGTCCATGTCAACCACGACTAATCAACTTCCCAACAACAAAGTTTGGTACTAGATTGCGCAAGTTCAATGCTCAATGGTATGATAAATATTTTTGGCTTGAGTATAGTGTTGAAAAGGACGCTGCATTTTGCTTGGTGTGTTTTCTATTCAAGAATGCCGTTGCAACTAGTTTTGGAACCGGGGAAGATTTGTTTGGAGAAGAAGGATTCAAAAATTGGAAAAAAGTTGAGAAATTGATAAAGCATGTGGGTGACATTAGAAGTCCTCACAATCTAGCTTTTGAGAAGTACGAATCTCTTAAGAACCCTCATAGATCAATCATACAAGCACTTGAGAAGCAGTCAGATCAGACTAAGGCAGAATATAAAGCTCGTTTGACAGCTTCATTGAAATGTTTGAGGTACCTTTTGCGGCAAGGGTTAGCTTTTCGTGGTCATGATGAAAGTGAAGATTCAAGTAACAGAGGTAATTTTCTTGAACTTCTAAATGGCTTGCGGATATAGATGATAATGTTGGGAGAATAGTCTTGAAAAATGCTCGGAAAAACCATCAATTGGTTGCACCAAAAATTCAGAAAGATATTATCAATGCTTGTGCCAAGGAGACTATTAAGGTTATAATGGAAGATCTTGGTGATGAATGTTTTGCGATTTTGGCTGATGAATCTAGTGATGTATCTCAGAAGGAACAAATGGCTCTTTGTATACGCTATGTGGATAGTAAAGGAAAGGTAGTTGAGCGTTTTGTTGGAATTGTGCATGTTAGTGACACCACCGCCTTATCACTTAAATCTGCGGTGTGTTGTTTGCTTATGGAGCATTCTTTGAGTCTGTCAAAAGTTCGTGGGCAAGGTTATGATGGAGCTAGCAATATGAGTGGTGAATTCAATGGACTTAAGACTCTAATTTTGAAAGAAAGTCCAAGTGCTTATTACATACATTGCTTTGCTCATCAACTTCAGTTAACACTTGTTGTTGTTGCCAAGAAGAATATTGAATGTTTGACTTTCTTTGATTCATTGGCTCTGTTGCTGAATGTGGTTGGAGCTTCTTGTAAAAGAAAAGAAATGCTCAGAGAAAGGTATGCTAAAAGAGTTTCCAAGGCTATAGAAGATGGAACTCTCGAAACTGGGACAGGTTTGAATCAAGAGCTTGGCTTGAGTAAACCCGGGGATACTCGTTGGGGATCTCATCACAAGTCAATTTTAAGTGTTATTTCTCTATATCCAGATATAATTGATGTTCTTTGCAGAATGGCAAGTATTTCATCAGACGATCAAGCGAAAGCTCAAGGTTGCTTGTTTAAAGTTGAATCATTTGACTTCGTCTTCATGGCTCACTTGATGTTAGCCATATTTGGGTACACACGTGAACTGATCTTACTTTACAAAAAAAGGATCTTGATATTGTAAATGCAATGTCACTTGTCAAAATGACCAAGCTTCAGTTTCAGAATATGAGAAATGACGGGTGGGAAACATTTTTCCCCAAGGTTCTTGACTATTGCTCTGAACATAAGATTGAAGTTCCGGATATGAATGCTACATATATTCCCCACGGAAGATCAAAACGATTTGCTCAACAGTGCACATATCTTCATCACTATCAGATTGAGGTATTTCTTGCAGTTATTGATCTCCAACTTCAAGAATTTAATAATCGTTTTGATGAGACAAACATGGAGTTGCTTACTTGCATGGCTTGCTTGAGCCCAATCGATTCGTTCTCCTCCTTTGACAAGCAAAAAGTGCTACGGTTGGCGTAGTTATATCAAAATAACTTTACAAGCTTTGAATTGCTCAACTTTGAGTATTAGCTTGATAACTTCATCGTTGATATGCGAGAATATATTAGGTTTTCAAACCTAAAAGATCTTGGTCAGCTTTCAATGAAGTTGGTGGAGACTTCTAAGCATCTTATATATTCAGATGTATATAAGCTATTAAAGTTAGTGTTGGTTCTTCTCGTTGCGACAGTAAGTGTTGAAAGAGGATTTTCTGCAATGACTTTCGTGAAGAGCAAGCTACGTAACAGCATTGGTGATCAATTTTTGAATGATTGTTTAGTCACGTTCATTGAAAAAGATGTATTTTTACAAGTTTCTGATGATGTTATCATTGATCATTTTCAGAATATGAAAACTCGGAGGGGACAATTGTAATTTTTTGTATATTGTGTTTGTGTACTTAAATTAATTAATATACATTACACTTTATGTTTCATATATTGAAACTATATTTATTATTTTGTCTCCCCCACATTATTTTGCCCCCCCCCCCACGTTGAAATCCTGGGTCCGCCACTGGTCATGGCCAGTAGCGGAACTAAGTGTATCGTAAAGATGAATAATTTCAGAGTTGATATGGTACATGTCAATGGTTTACATCACTATCATTTGTCTATCAAACCAAATGTGAATTATAAATCTTTAAAGTGCAAAATAATATATGTACTAGTGAAGGAGTACGAACAAGGTATTTACTTTCCTGTTTATGATGGTTAGCAGAACCTATTTACTAGCGACCTTCTTTCTTTTCCCAATAAGAATTTTCATATTATTCTCTCTGGTGAAATGATACCTTAGAGAAATCACAGAAGCACAATGCCTTATTAAGTATGTTTCTAGCATTGACCTAGACTATCTACATGAGTTCTTCTCAGGCAGGCTGATTCCCCCAGTCTTGGAAGGCAGCCTCTAGGAAAGCATTTAGAAGCTTGGCATTAGTTTCATCAAAGCATACAACTAACTCATCATAGTGGCTTATCATTGAATGGTGGTGAGATGGAAATATTTGTGTGGCATATTTCTTCCAGCTTATGTAGTTTCATCTACTGATTTTCTGATGTTAAGAAAATTTATTTGTTATATACGTTAAATTTGTTGTTGTTATAGAGGCCTTGCGCATTGTTCACTTTGTGTCTAGATTTATTAACTATGAACAAGCCCCTCCCACTCTATCGTATGTTGATCCTGTGAAGTCAGCAGTTCTAGATTTGCTTTTCTTTAGTTTACCTGTAGGGACACCTTTTATGGATAGTGACTGATTCAAAAAGTTGAGGCTATTCATACGTATTTTAGTTTACATTTTTTGTTATGAAGCAATAAGAGTCTTTCATGCGCACCTTTTTTCATAGATTAAGAAAGCATTTTCAAGTTTTGTGGTCATATTTAGACATGGGAAAAAAAATCTTTTAGTACTAAATTTGTGTTTGTGGTATGACTTCAGAGGCTGCAAAAAACCTCAAGTAAGATCTATTCTTCATACGTTCAAACTAGTAAAAAAATGGTCTATCGCAGCGCCCCTACCGCAGCGGTTGTAAAAACAACTGCTGAGATAGGCCGTTTTTAAAAATCCCGCAATCCTATCTCAGCGGTTGTTACTTACAACCGCTGTGGTAGGGTCATTTAAAAAAAAAAAACTCTATCGCAGCGGTTCCTCTAAGAACCGCTGAGATAGGTCTTTTTTACTGACCTATCTCAGCGGTTCTTAGTAGGAACCGCTGCGATAGGGTCTTTTTTTCCCCAAATCGAGCACTCCGTCATTCTCCTCTTCATTCTCTCTCTGTAAACTCGAGAGAACGAAGCAGAGAGCGACGGTCGACGGCGATTTCCCCGTAGCTGACGCCTGCGATCTCCACACCGCCACCGTCTTCTTCCTCGTCGCGCCACCGCCGTTCTTCGCCGCCATCTCTAGTCGCCAGGTTTCGCGCGCAGGCGTCGATCGAGAAAGCTGCGGGAACCCTAGGTTCGATTTCCGAATTCGATCTTCGAAATATGTTAATTATTGTCTTGTTGATTGAATAACTAGTTGTAATATAGTTATTGATGTTAGTTTAGTTGTGTGTGCATAATTTGAATATAGATAGATTATTGAACAAGTATAAATAGTTGTGCATATAAGGTGTTCGATAAAATGCCGAGTTGATATTTTTGCTGTTTGTGCCCTCTGCATACAACCCAAAGTTGTAAAAAACGGTACGGGAGTTTAGTACGGGTCATCTGAAGTATGCGATACGGAAGTACGGATACTGATAAAACGGGGTTAATGATACGGATGATAAATTTAATTATATAAATATAGAACTAGAATTATAAACATGACTATGAAACTATGAAAGATATTAAAAACTAAAAATAGCAAATCAATATACAAATAAGGCATATAAACATCTACTATATAAAATAACTTAGTTCAAGTATTATATACCATTTTATAATTTATAATTTTTTTCCACACTATAAGTTTTAACTTTTCATTATATAGATCCAATAAACAAGTTTGTAATTCAAAAAAGTTTTAATAGATTTATTGTATATGAATTTTTTACTAAACTAATTAGATCTAAACGTTATATGTTGAATTCATTACATAATGACTACATGATACCAATATCATAAACCATATATAAGTCGTTTGTTGACATGAAAAAGTTTGAATTCATATGTATATATTGTTGTTGACTATTATAATTTTACATAATTCCTGCAAAAAAAATAGACTATTAATTAAAAAATCCTGTAAAAAACTAGCTTAATATATTGTTTTAGACAAATTTGATACGACTAATTCGGTGCTGAAATCAAAGTAATACTGGTATATTGTATTACTTTTTTCGCAAAGAGCCTTGAAAAAAACAACCTTTATAAGAAAGAAGAGCGTGGGAAGTAAGAAAAATGTAACAAAAAATGTTAACTCAAATAAAACAGAGGAGATATACTGCATAACAAGCAGCACACTAACAGTACAAATAAATAAATAGAGCTGAAACAGATGTTAATTAAACGCCTTTAAACTGCGAGCAGCTTGTACGGTATTAAAACAATTCATATATAACAAATTTATAATTAAATTCATATAAATTGAAATGGTAAATAAAACTACTATGAAAAGAAAAAGAATAACTACAAATCATTTTGTTCTTAATTCTCAAACTATTAAAAAATTAACTTCAAGTTTCACATTAATAAAGTGGTAAGATCTATAACTTTATAACATCTATGTTCTCCCATTACATTGCAGTATATATGCTTAATATGATAATGCTTATAGTAATGGGTTTCTTGCCCCCCTAATATTATTACCTTGCTTCACCGCTGTCTGCAGTAATTGGGGTGGTCTCTATGTCTCTTTCTTCCTCATTGCTTCTGTTGTGCAGCATGAGCGAAAGGTAATATATCATCTTTTTTTATCTTTTTTATTTTCTTAATATGATAATGCTTATAATAATGGATTTCTTGCCCCCCTAATATTATTTCCTTGCTTCCCCGCTGTCTGCAGTAATTGGGGTGGTCTACTTCTTCTTCCTCATTTATTCTACTGTGAGTAAGAGTGAAAAGGTAACATCTTCATCTATGTTTTCTCTTTGTTTGTTTAATTAATTATTGCGAAAAAGTGGTTGTGGTTAATATTGAGTGATTGGAATGGTTGCTGCCAATTGTGAATTTATTTGTCGTGGTAAATAAGATGTTGGTGAATGCTTAATGATAAGCATGGGATTAACACGATTACGCAAAGGTCATGCCGAATTTTTTCTAGAATCGTATTAGTCTTATTAATTAATTTTTTTGTTATTTGTGTATAACAATCTTTACTTTTCTTTGTCAGGTCTTCTGAATCTGCTATTGGATTTGTACCAGTACTTTCCCAGCCCATCACCAAAGCAGTCTCCTAGCTTCCCCCTCTGTACAACCTTAAAACAAGTAAGTAATTAAACTTTATTTTTTGTTTTAATAATGCAATGATTTGTTGAAGTTAAATTAAATGTGTTAGAATTGTTAGAATAAGGCTAGATTAGTTACGTTGGAACGTTAGAGTACTTAGGCTACGTTAGTTAGGTTGTAACCATAGAGTAGTGCTGAGTTTGGTTGCAACCGTACATCCAGTAGAAACATGCTCCATATACAAATGCAGACGAAACTGAAAGACAAATCAATCTAAACATTGTTTTGTTTTCACATATAGAATGGAGCGTGACTGGATGTACGGTGATCGAGGGGATCACTATTTTGATGAGAAGCTGAAAGAGTTTCTCAAAGCGGCAGTGCAACACAAGGACAGAACAAAGGCGGACAATATTTCATGTCCTTGTGTTGACTGTGGGGTCGTAAGGAAATATGAAGACATTGAGGAAATTAGATTTCATCTTAAGTCCCGTGGATTCATGCCACATTACAAAGATGGAATTTTCATGGAGAAACTGTTGCAGCTAGTGCTTCAACATCATCAAGTGCTCATGATCCACGTTACGCAAGTACCGCCCACACCTTCAATACCATCAATGAGTCGGTACCGTTAAGTGATTCAGGATTCGATGACAGCGAGACCACTCACCATGATGAGCAAATGGATGAAATGTTAGAAAATGTTGCGGATACTTTTGTCGATAAGCCGGAAGAGATTGTTGGACGCATCAAAGACACCTTTGTACCCTTCGTGCGTTAAATACACAAAATTGACTACTGTACTTAATTTGTTCAACTTAAAGGGGAAATATGGAGTTGGTGACAAGTGTTTCACGTCATTTCTAGAGCTGATACATGATATGCTTCCTGATGAGAATGGTCTTCCTACATCCACCTACGAGGCAAAGAAATGGATGTGTCCAATGGGAGTTGAATATAAAAAGATTCATGCTTGCCCAAATAACTGTGTGCTTTATAGGGGTGAATACGAACATCTAGACAAGTGTCCTAAATGTTTGTTGTCCCGGTACAAGGACAAGGATGAGGATTCCTCCTTTCAGAAAAAAAATCGTCCAGTGAAATTATTGTGGTACTTGCCGATAATTCCTAGATTCAAACGGTTGTTTGCCAACCCAAAAGATGCGAAGAACTTACGATGGCACGCGGATGGTAGAAAAATGATGAAAAATTAAGACATCCTGCAGACGGACCTCAGTGGAGAAATATCAACAGAAAATTCAAACATCATTTTGGGGATGAGGATAGGAATCTGAGACTTGGATTGTGTACCGATGGGATGAACCCGTATGGCACGTTGAGCAGTCAGCACAGCACTTGGCCGGTGCTACTAGTGATCTACAATTTACCGTCATGGTTGTGCATGAAAAATACATTATGTTATCACTCCTAATTTCTGGTCCAAAGCAACCTGGTCATAACATTGACGTATATCTTGCACCACTGATCGACGATCTGAACTTGTTGTGGAATGAAGGGACAGTGGTATATGATGCTCATGCGAAAGAAAATTTCACACTGAAGGCGATGTTGTTCTGTACTGTTAACGACTTTCCTGCCTATGGGAACTTGTCAGGATACTCGGTGAAAGGATTCAAAGCGTGTCCGGTATGTGAGGATGACACATGTTCAGATCGTCTGAAGCACTGCGGCAAAAATGTTTATATGTGTCATCGACGGTTTCTTCCAGTAGACCATCCTTACCGTTCGAGAAAGCGAAAGCTGTTCAACAATGAGCCCGAGACTCGTGTGGCTCGTCTGCCTTTGAATTCAGAGGAAGTGTATGCAAAGGTAAAAGACATTGAAAATGTCTTTGGAAACACATCCAAGCCGCCGAAGAACATTTGGAAAAAACGTTCCATTTTTTGGGATCTACCGTATTGGCGGCATCTGCCTGTTCGACATTGTTTGGATATCATGCACATTGTGAAGAACGTCGGTGAGGCAGTGTGTGGTACTTTGCTCAACATACCCGGCAAGACGAAAGACGGATTGAAGGTGAGGAGAGATATGCAAGAGTTGCGCATACGGAAAGAACTACACCCAATAGAGGATGAGAAGCGAACATATCTACCTCCTGCGTGTTATACCCTCTCTAAGAGTGAAAAATTAAGTTTTTGCAAGTGTTTGCACACATTGAAGGTACCATCTGGGTACTCTTCAAACTGGAAGAACCTAGTTTCTATGAAGGATTTGAAACTGTTAGGCATGAAATCTCATGATTATCATGTGTTAATGTTGCATCTTCTTCCAGTTGCAATACGAGGGATATTACCAGAAAATGTCAGAAATGCTCTAACTCGATTATGTTTCTTCTTCAACGCTGTCTGCTGCAAGGCAATTGACTCAGACACCCTCGATGATCTGCAACATGAAATTGTTGTGACAATATGCCAGCTTGAGATTTATTTCCCACCATCTTTCTTCGACATAATGGTGCATTTAGTAGTGCATATTGTCCGAGAGATCAAATATTGTGGTCCGGTTACTTACGTTACATGTATCCTTTCGAACGATATATGGGGATTCTGAAGGGTAGAATGAAAAACAGATATAGACCGGAAGGCAGTATCATCGAAGCAACAGTGACTGAGGAAGTCACAGAATTCGTAACAAGTTATTTGAACGATGCAGAGTCAATTGGTATTCCCAAACCACGTCACCATGGTAGATTTGAGGGTAAAGGAGTTATTGGCAAAAAGGTTGTTCGTATCTCTCGTGATCTTATTAATCAGGCACATTTGTTTGTACTACAACACCTTGAGGTTGTTGAACCCTACTTCGATATTCACATTGCTGAGTTGAGTCGACAAAACCCTACCAAAAACCGTATCTGGCTTAAAAAAGAACAAAATCGAGTATTCGTCCAATGGTTTAAGGAATATGTGTTTGAGCAAGCTTCATTGAACCCCGAAGATGTCAGTGAAGAAATCAGATGTCTAGCTGTTGGTTCTGGAACAGATGTGTATCGTTTGAAGGGTATGACATTAATGGATGCACATACTACACTGCACGCCAAGATGCTAAATCAATACATCAGAACAGTGGGGTAAAAATTGAAGCATCGGTGACTGAATATGGTCTAGGTAACCAGGTTCAACCAATGAGCAGTAGTAGTTGGTATTATGGTGTGATAGAGGACATATGGGAACTAAACTATCACATTGATTCGTTTCTATTGTTCCGCTGCAATTGGGTGGACAACCGACATGGACTCCAAAATGATAAAGGACTTATTTTGGTTGATCTTTCACGTGTTACAACTAATAAGGAAGATCAGTTTGTGTTGGGTAAAGACTGTGACCAGGTGTTTTATGTTGAAGACCCAAAAGCTAGTAGATGGCATGTTGTTCTTCCAGGGAGAAGACCGGTTTTGTTTGAGGATGAAAACAACGACGATGATGATAATGAGATGATAGATGAAACTGTATCGTTGCATACAGGGTTGCATGATTCAACTGATGATTTACAAAATGATGATGTTCAGACCATCTACGCTCGATCAGACCATAATGAGGGGGTTTGGGTAGAAAACAGATCATGATATATGTTACTATGTCTAGGTAACACCATTGGTTGAAATTACATTATATAATTCGTATTATTGTTGTTACAATGTTATCAGAATTAATTATTTATGTTTATTTTTGCAATTATACATCGTTCCATGAATATTGATCTAATGTGTGTGTTTTTTTCCTCAGTGGATGATGATGATCCTATAGGACAGCTGCTCCTGACTGGGGATAGTAGACCGGCAAAACGCACCACACGAGGTGGTAAAAAGAAATCAAAGAAAGCAGACGTAGAGACCACCCCACAGCAGACCGAGACAGCAGGGCCTTCACAGGAAGGACAAGAGATACAAGTTGCTCCCCGCCTCTCAAGAAACCCAAAAAACGAGGGGCAACCCGTGGGCTGAAAGCAAATAGAGGCCCCCCGACAAAGCCTTTGGAGTTCAATGATTTAATCAGCCCACGGGTACTGGAAAAATGATTTCACTGCTCTAGCCAGGCATTTGGTGAGTACATATTTCAATATAAACCACAATTGGAAGCAAGTGCCTCAGGCGTTGAAGGAGCAGATATTTGAACGTCTCAAGGTATTTGTTACACTTAATAGTTTGTTTTAAGATTTATATAGTTACTTTTTTACACTAATCCATTTTTTTTGTGCATATAGGACCGATTCTGTATAGATCCTTCTCTGAAGGATGATGTGATGAAGGGGATTGCCACACATTCAAAGACTTCAGATCTCTGCTCACGAGGCAGTACATTTACTGTGAGGAGCCCGCAGAGATAGAGGAGGCAGAAGGTGAAGATGTGGATGATCGGAGACCACCGTGGCAAAAATATGATGGTATTACTGAAGAGCAGTGGAATGAGTTTGTTGCGAAGCGTTTGACCCCTGAGTTCAAGGTGAGTTTCACACTAGTAGTTGTTCTTTTGTATGATAAATGTTTAAAGTGTCCTTAGAGTTCATTTGGTTAATTCGTCTTTTTCATATATTATTTGCATAATTTGTCTTTTCATACATATATGTAGGCTATACGTGAGAAACAACAACAAAATGCAAAAAAAAATCGTTACCCCCATCACATGGGGAGTACAAGTATTGCTCAGCGTGTGCCGCAGTGGGAGAAAGAGGGGTTGCTGCCAGCTGGCTCGAATGTCAGCGAACGAAGGATGAAGGTTTGGGACTTAAGTCGACGGAAGAAACCTTCAAATCCGGCGGCACCTGCTGAGTATGATGACGCCACGAGAGAAGTCATCAACCAAATGGTAAGTGATTTTTAGTTTAAAAAATGTTTATTATATTTATAGAGTAACAATAGCAGTTAAATAAACCGAAGTATCCTTATTGACTTATTAAACTCCATAACAGGAAGAGTTAAGCTCCCAGATCACCCAGGGCACTTGGCAGCCCGTTAGGCAGGATGATCCACTTTCCCGCGCTCTCGGGAAGAAGGATCATCCGGGTCGTGCAGTAGGCTTTGGTGGTCATGTCGGTATACGCCAAGCCTTCGGTAATCCTGGGTCGAGACAGTGCTGGAGGGAGCATTACATATGAGGAGCACTTACGCCAGAATGCGGAGCTCGAGCAGCGACTACGAAATGAATTTCAGCAGTCAATCGCTCAAGCTATGGAGATGCGTTCTGAGAGGATGAGTCAGGAGGTTTCTAGACCGCCAGATCAGGCACAAGCATCAGAGCCCGCAGCAGTGCCTCCCAGTAGTGTTCACTCCGTCAACCCATTTCCATATTCATCTCTCAAGGTTAGAACAACATGTTAACTACAAATACAAAAAAAAAACAAATTATACACTTGTTTATGTGCATCTAAAATCTTTAATTTTGAAAATTTAGCAACCAATTGACTGCACATTGTTCCAAGTGATTGGCGTTGACGAAGTCGAAGTAGGGTGGGGAAAACTTTTCAAGTCTTGTGCTGGAGACACCGTGAGGAATACAGCGCTCCGAGAGTACCATGCCGGGTGCTTGTTGAAGGTTACGCGCCTGCTTACGCGGATTGTCAGATACCGGTGCCCAGTGCAGACATATCCACCCTTCGTCAAGCTGAATCCAATGCAGTACAGTGGCCCTGTAGATTGATTAGGCTTGGGGAGCAGCAGGTAACCCCATGAAAAAACTTATTCTTTAACATATCCTAGAGTAGAAACATATACTTATTAAATTAATATATTAGGAACACATTCAATCAAATTCTGATAAGGCAAAAGGAAAGAGAGTTGTTGTTGCACCAGCTAATCCTTCGATGGCATCCGCGACTAGAGTTGTGATGAGATCGAATTTGCTACAACCGGCGGTTCTGAATGCCTTACCCCCCATGCTGAAACTGTTGCACTCCACACTATTGATGACGCCGCCAGAAGAGATTCGGTTACAATGGAACCAAGACCGGATCTTTTTACTATACAGGCGCTCAGAGTTTTGAAATCTATCTTACTGATTTTGTGGAGTTGTTCACGAAGGATTGGTTGAGTGCGTCGATTCTCAAATCGGCTTGCATGTGAGTAATTAGCATACTTGTACACATTTTACTCTGTATATTTGAAAATTAAATTCATAATATTGGTTTCTTTATATTGTGCAGGTTTGTTGATGACAAGGCGGTCCAAGTACATGAGAATAGTAGTTTCGGGTTCTTATGCCCTGACTACTGTTCGAAGCTAATATGGGATCTGACCCCCAAGCTTTGGTCCAGTACTTGTCGAATGTGATACATGGTGTGCAGTTGCTGATAAATCTTACATAATGCTGCCTCTTCATCAAGGGTAAGAATTTTATCTAATGTTAAGTTAGTTTAAAAATTATGATATTTTATTATGTAATTGATTGAATTAAGTTCTGCTGTATTGTAATCTATGAACAGCCGACACTGGTCTTTGCTCGTTCTATGTATAAAAAGCCCAAGAGTCCTGCAGCTTGACTCAGCATCTCGGCATCCCAAGAGGCCACTTATATATAACATGTTGATGAGGTGATGAATTTACTTAACTTGATTAATTATCAATTTTTAGTTATTTCTTAATCATCCGGTTGATAACTTTTACTTTATCTGTGCGTATGAATTCTAGTGCCTTTGTATCTGTAATGACGCAAGTCCGAGGAGAGAGATTTAAGAAGATTCCGTGGAATGTAGTCAAGGTATTTTTGTAGTCCTTATTCAAATTTTGTAATATGTTCATTAGTTTTAAAATAGGAACAGTATTATAATTTATGTGTTAAATCGATTTTGAATATGTACGTATATACATGTGCAGTGTCCACAGCAGCCGGGAGGTTCGGAATGTGGCTACTATGTCATTCGGTTTATGAGTGACTTGATAGCGGGACCGAGACTCTTGCCAGAGAAGTCTCTAGACCTGGTAAGTAGCATTCTCGAAATATTTTGGTTTTGTAGATAATTTTTAACATTGATTCTTAAACTCAAAGTATTATTAGCAACTAATCATATTTTTTTGTGTTAATTCCAAGGCTTTTGAAGAGTTGGTAGACGGTTACAACGAAGGACATATAACCGAGGTGCTCGAAGAATGGGCAGAATTCATGAGCGTTAATGTAGGTTGCTTCTAGGGTTTGGTAGGATTGAGTAGGATGATTTTGAAATTCTCATGAAACAATTGTCGTTTCTGTAAAGATTTGTTGATGTTTGATTAATTTGCTCAAATTTGTAAATGTAAGTGGATTATTGCCCGTAGATAGGTTTGGTGGCTATTTAAATGGTGAAATGGTTGATCTAATGCCCCACTGTGGTGGCATTGTTAATTGCTATATCTTAACAGGTTTGATTGATTTTGGGTGTGTGTGGTAGAATTGTAGGGTGGAATGGAAAAAAAAAAAACCTATTGCAGCGGCTTTTAGTAAGAACCGCTGCGATAGGTTGTTTTTTTTTTTTAAAAAAAAAAGGTCTACTGTAGCGGTTCTTAGTAAGAACCGCTGCGTTAGAGTACCTACCGCAGCGGTTCTACAACCGCTGCGTTAGGTGTTTCACCTACCGCGGCGACACCCATCACAGCGGTTTTCAACCGCTGCCATAGGTACCAAACAACCGCTGCAGTAGGGTCTTTTTCTACTAGTGCAGTGACCATTATTGTTGTGAACAATTTAAGCATGATAGGTGGAAATCGTTAACGGTTACAAATTTTTCCCTTAGAGTGGGTGAAGATGTGAACTCAAAATATGTGATTCAATACATTGATGGATTGGGTCCCAAAGCTTACTGTGGCAACTGGCAATGCCTTATGGGCCAGGAATCGAAGAGCCTTACATTTTTGCCTAGGTTTTTAAGTACCTAGGAATTTTCTTATGAGACTTGCTTTCCTATGCACTGAATGACTATTATTTTAGGAAGCTCTATAAAATTTTAGAGGGTTAAAGTTACCTAATGGAGAGATAAGGAGAGACAGGTTGATGGTTTGCGGGTGCTTTCTTGTTAGCTCCCTTGTGATAGCCTAGATACCATTTTGGAGGTGATGTGGCATCTACTTGATTTGATGTGGCATTATATTATGGTTTTATGCTTCATTGTAGTGCTAATTCCATTGTATTCATATTCTATATTTTATTGATAATACCTCCAGTTGGATCTTGTTAGTGGACATTGTAATGTAATATGGAAGTCCCTCTTGTATATCGACAATAAAAATGCATTTGACACTGATCCTTATGTGCTAAAGATTAATATTCAAATTGCTAGGAACCCTGTAACCATTGGGGCTTGTGTTTTCCAAGCTCCTTATTGGGTATATCTATTGCATTTTTGAACTGTATCCTGGTTTATTTCCTTTGGGATTTATTGTGTTTATGTTTGGGATATAACTCTCGCTTTTTTCCATTGTTATATTTGCTGCTTGAATATCATGAAACTGGTGTGCAGAAGACATGTCAACCTGAGTTTGGGAGTTGGGACATGTGGAATAAGGTGCATCTGTTAATCTATGTCAATACCATCTCGAGTTTACTATTTTGTATTTGAACAAAAGCGTATCGCTTATGTGGATTACTACATGAAGTGAGGTGGAGTGGTAAATGGATGGGTGAGTATTAGTTTCTCTGAGGTGGATGCTAAGAATTTTTGTATCAGGCTTGCAAAGATCTTGGCATGGTACATTTTGAGAATGTGGATCATCATTTGTTGTTTTTCATCCATCTTTGCCTCTTTAGGGTCTCACGGTTTCGAACAAATTGATTTCACTTTTGCTGGTTTATAATAAAAATTATGCACTACCCATTTTTTATTGCCCTGCTGATCAAATTAAGAGTGGCTAAAGAACAGTATTATTGTGAAGTAAGCGGGTGTTGGGCACCCAGCAAAAAAAAAAAGCTGGATTTGCTTATAGCTCTGCTGACCAACTTGGCACATTTTATGTTTTTTTTTCTTTGAAGATAAATACCACCAACTTATTATTGGCGTAAGTCAACTGATTGGTTACATTTACCACTCTCCTTGAAGGTGCTTTGAAAAAGATGTGCAAGACAGAGCTGGAATCATGTCGTAGTGCTCTAACAGCAAAATTGAGTAGAAAAAACATGTGCATCTAATCAAATTGACTCTGAAGAATAATGTTAAGGGCGGGGAAGAAATACTGTGCTTGTTGATGCAATGTCAAAAAGTATCCCTCTCGTCTAGAGATTAGCAACTCCGTTTTCTGCATCGTCCGTACAGACGCTCTCTAACTCTTGGGCCATTTGTTAAGCGATTTGGAGTAATAGCATTACCATGTAGTCTTTGCTAGGGCCATGGTAGGTTAACCGTCTTGGGTCTTCGTTTTTTTGAAATTCAATTCCATTATCATTTCATTTAGATCGGTTAACCGGATTTAGTTAACCGTTTAATTCAGTTTTCTAAAATTCAATTCCGTTACCATTCCGTTTAGACCGGTTAGCCTTTAGTTCGGTTCGGTTTTATCGGTTACCTTGTAGCCATATTTTTTTTTATTGATGAGACCAGTATCATTAATATTATAGTACAACATTAATCATTCACCTAAATCATGAATGACAAATCAAAACTATATGACAAAAAATATAATACAGTTAAATGTATATTTCCTCAATAGCTAACATTAATTTTATATTAGGTGAAAATTAATATTTGAAGTTATTCATTGTTCATTATAATCAATTAATCATGATTAACCGTTCTGAAAATT
Organism: Limonium bicolor; assembly: GCA_023374045.1. NCBI lineage: Eukaryota > Viridiplantae > Streptophyta > Magnoliopsida > Caryophyllales > Plumbaginaceae > Limonium > Limonium bicolor. The sequence goes on from CM041782.1 coordinate 78,719,559, forward strand.
CAATACCGTTACTGAAATTGTTCAATTTACACGGTTCGGTTAACCATACCGCAAGAACGGTACGGTTAACCATACCGCAGGAACCGATACAGTTAACCTGAAAACAGATATGGTTCACTTCGGTCGATCGGATACCGTGGTTTCAGAATTTTGGGTAGCCCTACACATTGATGCGCATCTAGTAAAAAAGCTATCGAAGTTGTTTTCATACCTATTCTCTGCTGGAGTTTTTCTTGTCCTTCACACACTAGAGGTACATCATTCAACTCTTCATAAATTTGGCAATGTTAAGCACCTGGTTACAACCATGAATCAAAGCCAGAACAGCTCCACTCCTATATAATGAATATGTAGAAATGATATACTGGATCTGTTTATGGACATTTTTGGCTTCTATCAGTTTTTACCATTAATTTATGTGTCGAGTTCACAGTTTCTCTCTACTTTATTCAAACATCTGCTTTTGAAAGTTGTTTTGACTGCTAACATCATTTTAGTGTCGTTTCCAATTTCTCCTCTATCTTATTATGATCTGCATTTGAAAGCTGACCACGAACCCAATCTATCCGTATAAAAGAGAAGAAACAACAATTATATGCCCATGGACATCTTTGAAGTATTTGCATGAAGACACTAAAATTGAACAGTGACACCTGAAGAAGAAAAAAAAAGTCACTTGAAGACAAACCACTAACGAATTTCAAAAAGTCCACCTTCTGTTACAATTTCAAACAGACTGTCATATCTTTTCTGGATGAATCCACACCGCCTTCCTCTTGCTGTGTAGATACATAGTTGCAATCAACACTATGAATGGTCATCTAGGCACAGACATTAGATATCTAAATTGTATACCATTTGATCTCTGGCTATAGAAAGTAACCTGAAACAGTAAACTATATTTACTTTCAGTTTACTTACAACCAAATACTTGAAGAAGTACATCTCCAGCAATAGCTCCGAAGATAATGTGGTGACTCCTCATACTTGAGAGAAAAAGAAAATTGGTGTTCCTCAACTGAATCAATTACTTAGATTGTTAAACAAAACATAACTATGTTGTATCAGCGGTTAATTTGAAACTATGGGTCCAACTAACTGATCATTTACATAAAACATCAGAAACAAATAGGATAGTAGCCACTTGATTAATATACATCTATGACAGACTATGAAATGTACCTATTTTTCTTTGAAGGGTGGAACTTACCTGGGACATAAAGCCTTTAATAATGCGATTAAAAACTTGAGCCTCTTTCTACATCATTGACAGTTGCAGCACTTTAATATATCATCACTTCACTGAACAACATCAACAATTAAAAGACAACAACTAATTGAATGAGCAATATCCTCCCATCAACACAACAACAAGAAATTTGATCCAGTTAGCACCTAACTTGAAACTGAGAAGGATTAAAAATTGTTTAAAGAAAAACTGATGTGAAAACTGGAAGCATTCATTCATTAGAAATTAGTCTGTAGCTCCTTTTTCTTTGAAGGACAGTGCTACCGTACGTTCAGGACAAAGTTGAGGGACGCCAATGTCGATTTCAGCAGGAGTAGAAGATTTGCTTGACTGTAAAACTCAGTTCGGTCGCGAGACTTCGGAGTAGTCAAGTAGAAGGAGAAGAAATTTGGCGCGGTAAAATTCAGTGTAGCGCGCCTCTTTCTGTTGCGTGGGTGCGGGACTGAATATTGACTATTGAGGGAGGACATTTAACTTAATTTCCCGTCCCGCGTAAACATATATTCACCGTAAAAACAGTTTATCGTTTGTGTGATCCGATATAATAGGGATTCTTTATTTAGTGAGATTTGGTAAAGTCGGTTGTATATCGATTTACAGCTACATCTAATTTCCATTGCCTTCCCTTAAGCAGTAAAGTTCTCAATTATGTGTGTTTTTTATTCAATAGTTGCGTTTTTCTCTCAACAAAATTTTATCTTTTATCAAATACAGTATGCCTCTTCTTCGCTCGCTCGCTTCCTCCAATTCTTTAAATTACAAAAAGATTCTTAACCAAGGATGGAGCCTAACAACGATGATCCGATGATGATGAAGTTATCCAAGCCGCCCTTACTCTTTGGTTGTTGTCACCAGATGGATTCAACCCTACGATCACTACTAGTACTGTGAACCCTCACGGCCGCCCCCCAAATAGAACCACCGGTGACCCGACTTATTACTCTCCCTCCCTCGTGAGGCGATTCCAGAGACAGCGCAAGTCGATCTCTTCCTTTTCTCATCTGAATTTTTCAGTGAGATTGGCCTCTCGACATCTCTTCTAGCCTTGCTGGTCTAGTAGTGCTATCGTTCCCTTCTCTTCTGTGCGAAGTCCCGGCTTCAAGAGTGGGGTTTCTAGGTTTAGTCTGGTCGTCAGTTTGGGGATTTTGTGCCCTGTTGATTTCTCGGATCGATTTTCTTGCTGGCTCAGAGGTGGCGCGATCAGTGTGTCCCAGCCTTGGTTTTGTTCTTGCTCTATTGTGATTTTCTCCTCTCTGGTGCTGAGTTGAGCTTTTAGTCAGTGGTGTTCTTGTTTGCGGTGGGGTTGGTGTGCCCGGTTGGTTGCGTTTCCTTTCAGTCGGTTACGTCCCTGAGTTTTTTTTTTTCAGCAGAGGTGGGGGTGTCTAGTGTTTCAGTCCAGGCGGGGGATCAGCCGGTCAGATTTCTGAGGTGCGAGTGGTTAGGGGGAGTGGAGCAGTTCTACTTTCTGTTCCAGATTCCTAGGAGTGTGCGTGGCTGTTCCGTTCGATTGTGTTGTGGTGTATTTGTTTTTCTTCTGTGGTCTTTCTGTGTTGTTAACAGTTTTCTGCGTGTCACAGATTGGATCTTGGTTCAGTTCTGGTGAGGTGATTGTTTTGGTTTTTGAAGCCGAGTGAAGAGGTCAAACCCCCTTGTTGTCGTGCAGTGTTTGTCTTTGATTAGTTTTTGTGGAGGCGGGCCGTGCGATTGCTCATATAAGACCAGCTTATGGATTTTCTGTTAGCCGATTTGCTTGTTTTAATTTTGTGAATCTGGTCCTGAGCTGATGGGTTTTTGTTGGTCTAGTTGGATTGATGAAGATTTTAGTTTTGGGATTTTCCCCAAGTTTCAAGATCAAAATGTGGAGTGGTGCCGGTGCACACGAGTAGTATTGGTTCTTTTATGGAGTATTTACTTCTTCTGGGTCTTTCGAGTATTACTCTATTCTGATTTGGTAGATGATCTTGAGTTTCGAGATGTTACAAGTATCAAATCTAGTTTCAACCAGGGTGGCTGGGAGGAGTATGATGTCGAGCTGAGTGGCCTAATCATCCTTTAATTGTGGGAAGCTTATATTGCAGAGGGTTATTTCTTTTGTTCAATAGAGATTTAATCTGGAAGATAAATTGTGGTGATAGTGATAATCAAGTGAGTGTTCTCCTGGTTTCCAGGAAGAAATATTTCAGCTGGATTTTTGGAATGATGATCTACAAAGGAAAACAGAAAAACAGGCACATAGGTGATGGGAGTAAGGTGGAGGTCTGCTTGAGTCAGCAAGTGAAGAAATATCAGTATAGTCAACAAGTGAAGAACATCAGTATAGTATCAAGTTCCATGATCAGATTCCAACTAAGAAGATTTCAAGCACCTTTAGTGTGCAAATGGTTAGTCTTTCACACACCAAATAGCTCTGGAGCTTATCTTCTGGATGGGTAGCCTTAGCTTGTATTGTAAGCTAACAAGAAGATCGATCAAGTGGAGGATCGGTGGGAATTAAATACTAGTGATTTCTTGCTAACCAAGTATCTGCAGGGTATCATCTGGCTTATGTTTGTGGGGAATTCAGGAGGTTAAAGATGGATCTAGTAATGCTAAGCAATAGATTTCACAGGAGTTTCAAAAAGAGAATGGAAGCTGTCTGGTTTCGGACTAATGTAGTTTCTTTGTTTAGATTAGAAGTAGTTGTTAAAGTCGAATGTAGGGATCAGTGGAATGTTAGCCACTCTTTGTCTCTTTAACTATTGAAGAAATAGTGAAAGAGTTGTAAATAATCCTAGTAGTATTATGAAGCGTGAGGATGGGGATATTAAACAGTACTCTAAGTATCCTCATGGTCTGTAATTTGGCTAGTCCTGTTTTGGTGTTTTTGCTATGAAGCTTAGGGGTGTTCATGGCCGGTTAACCGGCTAATCGGTTAACCGGAATTCGGTTAACCGCATTGACGGTTAGTCAATATTAATAACCTTAACCGCTTTATTTAGCAACGGTTAACCGGGAACGGTTAACCACGGTTTCGGTGCGGTTTTATCGGTTAACCGTAAACCGGATAATGAAAAAAAAACAATTTCAGAATTTACTAAACTTCCATTAAATAGACCACCGACCCCCGTAATTCAATTATTGAGACAAGACTCTGAATAACTATCTATCTTCATCAATGGCTAAGAAGTCGATTTCAAAAAAAAAAAATCAATGGCTAAGAAATGATCTAGTATCTTCGTTGCTGCAGCACTAGTGTAATTAGCTCAGACAAGAAGAAGCAAAGAGATCCGCAACTACACAGCAAATTAGCTAGTATTACTCCACTTCCGGTCAACATCTCCGAGTTTAAACGATCAAAATCGGAGAAAAATATCAAAATCTCTGCCACTTGGTTGGGAGTTAATATTAACGCAGTAAGAAATTGGGGTCTCTCCCCGAACCAATAGTTCGCTTGAGCGCAGAGGAGGTTTAAAATGCAAAACAGAGGTTACAGATAAAATGAAAGATCACCTTGAAATAGTAAAGCCGGGCTCCACTGTTCTTTGAGAACATTATTCCCCTCCTTTTCTTTTACCCAAACACTAGATGATCCTCCTTACTACAAGCTGCGAGAGTTTTGCTGACTGGTGAGGGAGATGTTGAGTGAGGAAGATTGAAGAGAAAGAGAATGAAGAAGCGGCGTGAATGATGGGTGAGAGAAGTTGTCCGCGTTGTTAGGATTGCAATGAAAAATTTGGGAAGAGTAATTTAAAAAATATAATTATATGTAAATAGCCGGTTAGTCCGGTTAACCGGATAGACAAAATTGATAAACGAAACGTAACCGAAACCGGCTAATTAGCTGGTCGGTAACCGAACCGGAAATCGGTGCGGTTAACCGGATTTTCGGTACGGTTTCCCGATTTCAGTATCGGTTATACGGTTACGGTTTTTTATGAACACCCCTAATGAAGCTGTCTATGAATGAATGGAGCTCCAGTTGTTATCAAAAAAAAAAAAGTACTGTGAACCCTCACAATAGCAACGTGATGATGAAACCAAACCGATTCTTTGATAGTGGTGTCGTGGGTGATGACCAACAACAATCAACGTCTGAAGTTTTGCTCGAACAATAATACAAGAAGAGGAAGAAAACTGCGGCAACAGCAGCAGCACCGTTGAAGCCGAAGATTACCACCGACGTCAAACTCCAGAACAGAAATGACGACATAAAATGAAACGGCAGCAAGAGGGTCATGAGATCTTTGATGGCGTCCGAGTTGATCAGCTTGGCAACAATTCACTACTACCACCACTTCCACATCTACAGGGGCGAATTGGAATGTGCAGCGAACCGTTTTCAAAGTCTATCTACAAAAGCGATTTGGACAAAGGCCTCGGTCGACTGTTTCTAAACAAGAGTAAAATGAAGAAAATAGTTGCAGAATTGGGATAAGTTTACAGAGACTGAGGTGTGGGATTGAAGTTAAGGTTTATGATGAAGTGGGTAAAGAATATGAGATGACTTTCAAGTTATGGAATGAGGATAAGTACTATGTATTGACCAGTGGTTGGAACACGTTTTATAAGGAGAAAGGGTTAACCACTGAATACTAGCCCCTCACCTTCTCTCACCTTAAAGCCTTCTCAATCATCCAAATCTTCTTCGCATCCCTTCTCTCCAGCGCTCACCAGCTACGATCATGGCCATAGAAAATCTCAACCCTGCTCGAAAATCAACTCCGGGAGCCACGGTGTTCATAGATAATATCAACCCAGCTTCCAGGTATGGCACAATTTGGAGGCTTTTCGACAAATTCGGGCAGATAGTGGGTATCCGCATACCCAAGGAACCGAGAATTCGCACCAAAACAAGGTACGGCTTCGTAGAATATAAACTGAAAACAGAAGCGGATCAAGCGATCCTGGAAACCAATGGTATGATGGTGGATGGCTACAAACTTCAAATCCAAACGGCAATCAGTAGGCGGTTCATCCCGGGAGCTCCTCCGCAGAGGTGGGCGCAGAATGCTAGCTCGGATGCACCACCAGACCATAACTATTACCGTCCTTCTCGTCACCAAAATGGATGGCCACAGTGGTCACAAGCAGGTCCTCAACCGGAGCAACTACAAGAGCAAAATCCAGAAGCCCCTCCTCATCCTCAAGTAAGTTCTTCGCATCCACCCCCAAGCCTTACAAGTCTCATAAGCCTAGACACGTCACTAGTCATGAAGGAAAAGCTAGACAGGGGAGTAGTAATTATATCTCCATCGCCAAGAGACATTGACGGTATACAGAATGGGCTGCAAAACTGGAAGACTAGTATCGAAAAGATTATCAGTCTCTCAGATGTCAAATACATCGTCATACTGGACTCCTATGAAAAGGCAACGGAGTTTGTGTTAAGCACCACTGGAGCGGAGGACGGCTGGGAAAAGCGGAAGTGGAAAACTACAGATCAGCCCGATAGGCGATCGGCAACGGTGGCTGTCGAGGCATTCCTTTACAGGCCTGGTCGGAAAATTCTGTTCACCAGATCACTAGACACTTGGGAGTCATCATCAGCATATCAACAAACATGCTCCAACTACCTTCAGTCCTGGAAGCGCAAGTCCAACTGAGTACACATAGAAGATGTTATTAATGAAGAACTATCAGTTGGCGTGGAGGGGGAAATATACAAGGTAGGGATAATCGAATATCGGTCGGAGGATCTATCCCAACAAGAAATGGGTAGTGATCGTACAAAACTGCCGCGCGGTTGCCCCAGGCAGCCTGATCTTCCGGTTCTACTAACCAGCCGACAGAACGCCGCTCGAGAAAGGACTACCACCTTCCCAGATCAAATTATGGGCAATGTTTTTTTACAAAATATTACCCCAACCCATATCTCCTCTTTTCTTGGTTGTCTCTTACGTCTTTTTAATACACAAAATAATTCCCCAACCCATATCCCCACTCTTCTCGGTGTTTCACCCGTCATATTAATATTCCATATAATATTCCAACTCATACTTCCACTTACGTAAGGGAAAGCTTTTCTCATAAAGCTCCAAAAAAACCCAGCCACTTTCTCTGGGAACAAAGACTCTAATAATATTCTAATTATATTGGCCTCTGAGGAGATGCGAACTCCATGCCCATTATCGAAGACAACAATGTTATCTCTACAAACAACGGCGCTTTTGCACTCTCCTCCTCTCAGATTTCCTTCTTTAATATGGCTCGCTCCCATCCAGAGTATCCTCCCACCCACACCTCACCTTTAGTCTCTCACTCCTCCTCAAAACATTCCCTCGACATTCCATCCCTATCCCATCTCCCAAGCACTTTTGACTCAGAAAATTCTCTCGGTTCTCCCTCTCAATCCTCATGCACCCCTCATTACTCACTTCAGACAATAGTCCAATCAACACTAGAAGTCATCCAACCAGATACATCCAATGCATACACATCTCAAAACTCTGACCCAGCTGGATCAATTTCACATCTACACAAAACAACCGCCCGGATGACCCTCCCTCTCCTATCTCTTGTCCCGCTTCCCAAATCCCAGGTATTAATCTAGAAGTGGTCTCTCTCCTGATAGCTTGTCATCGAGTTTTGACCTTTCGCCGTCGGATATCTCCTCTACCTCCGGTCCTCCTAGCCCGACGCTTGCTGAAGCTCAAGCCTGCCTTGATTTTGGACGTAGGCTTGGCTGTCATTACCCCCATCCAGAAGCGTCCCTGCAAAACTTTAGGCATATACTTAAGCGTGATAATCAAGCTCGGAATAGTCCAGCCCCTAAGCAGTTTGCGAGACCTTCTCCTTTGGCAAAAGGTGGCACCTGCAAGATCTCCCGACCAGCGGTCAAAGCTAGAATGAAAACCACACACCCCGGCATCAACATATTCGAAACTCCCGGCATTAGATGGATATACTTACCAATTGGAGGCCAATATTCCAACAAGAGAGGCCCATTCCCTTCGGTACTGACATCACAATGCAGAGGACGGGATATGGTCAATTGTTGATTTCCCAATTGATAATTTCCATTGCAGTGGAGTACTTAAAACCTTACACCCCTACGTATAAAAGACGTCTCTCTGGATGCATTATTCAAGATATGCCTAATGGATACGCAAAGGTTGCATGGGTGGTGCATGCTAATCTACCGCTAGCTTCAAGGCTGAAGGAAATCAAACAGTCTTTAAAACTTGGAACACAAAGATGCGAAGTCGATGACATACAATCAGCGAAGCAAGTTATGGTCTTCCTCAATACTCCATCCAGTTGGTCCAATTGGACACAAGGAAACAAGCTAGTTTTTTTTAATATGCCCATCTGCCATCTCAAAGTTATTTTTTGTTGTTGTTCTTGTTATTTCTGCTCCTCTGTAACTCGGCGAGAAAGGCATTCTGCCATAGTATTGCTATTATATAACTGGTATAACCAGTCAACTATAAAAAAAATAAGGAGAAAGGGTTAGAATTTGTTAGGGGTTTGTAGCGTGCGGAAAAATGAGTTGGTAGATATATAACGATGACTACGAAAAAAAAAGTAAAGTGAGAAGTGAGACATAATATTTTACGTGGTTCGGCTATGCCTACTCTATGGGCGGTGAGGAACAATATTCACTATATGAGTAGAGAGAATTACAAGTTACAAAAGAGAGATGAGGTGCTCAAATCTCACAGGGGAGATAACTCTCACAAAACCTCACAAATCACTTTGAGAAGTGATATACAAAACTCTCTTATATTTTCTCTCACAAGAAGCTCTTTAACTCTTAGAAAATGGAGAAGTTGCTTGATGCTTGGATGGATGGATGAGAAGTGCCAAGAATGAGCCTCTATTTATAGTGGTGGGTGGTCCTTGGAGTCTTCTAGAACAGCCATGCCTTATGGAAATAAACCACATAAAATGGCCGCATTAACTGACCATTAAATGCACATTTAATGTATGACTATCAGCGCCAGTAAATGGAATAACATAACTTCCATAAGTTGAAGCATAACTTCCACTGTCAAACTCTCCAGCATTAAAGTCTCCACCATAAATGTCAACATTAAAGTCTTCACCATAAATGTTGACCCTTTAATTTCCCACTATAAATGTAGACCATTTTAGTGGACGGGTACCCTAGTGGGGGTGCTTTTAGTTATTAGTATAATAAGTTAGTGGGCTTGTATTATTATTTACATGTTAGGCCCAGTCCCATTGTAATGTCTAGAACATTCTATGTAACCTCTAGAACATTCTATGTAACCTCTAGAACAATCTATGTAACCCCTATAAATAACCACCTACTGGTATTGAAATATACACAAGTTCTCTCAGTTACATTAAGACATTGAGTCTCACAATGTCTGGTTACCATATACAAATATTCTAACTATGGTATCACGAGCCACCTTAGCTAACGCCTAATTTTCTTTTTCTACTGCTTTCCATTTCTGTTCCTCGCTTCTGTCCGGTTACCTTTCTCGCTTCTGTTTCAAAATTTTTTTCAATTTTTTTTCTTCTTGAAGTCCACCGCTGCTGCTTTCCTTTCCCTTCCTCGCTTCTGTTTCAAAATCTTTTCAATTTTTTTTCTTGAAGTCCACCGACGTCGCGCAGTATCATCTTCTACCCTTCATCCTCTTCCCTTCGTTTTTCCTCGATGGATGATGAACTGTGCTCTCATCCTCTAATAACAGTGGCGAAAACATGATGCCAGGAGGAGAAATCGGATCCGGAAACAGACCGGCAACCCGTCGTTTTCAACACCTACACAAAACATACAAATATCATCCCAGTCAGTTGTTTCGGCAGCCACCAATCTTATAAAATTAAAAACAGAAAACTTCCGCATCTGGCAAGGTATCATCACAACTTTTCTAAGAGGCAATGATCTTTATAAATTCGTTGATGGTTCTTACCCTTGTCCTGAGGCTTTATTAACAGTGAGATAAACAAGGAATATCTAAAATGGATTCAGATGGATCAATTAGTACTCACTGTCATTTTCGCTTCAGTAAGTGAAAATATTATCGGTCAGATAGTTGGTATGAAAACAGCATCCCAAGCCTGGACTTATTTGCACCAAACCTTTGCCTCCCAAACAAACGCCCAAGTTGGACATCTGCTGTGTCAATTAAGTTCTATCTCTAAGCAATCTACAGAATCTGTGACTTCATACTACAATCGGGCTCAAGCCTTGGTGGATTCTCTTTCTCTAACTGGTCATTTAGTCTCTCACAGAGAATTCCAAAGCTACATCCTAAATGGTTTATCTTCTGAGTACAGTGCCTTGGTTTCTAACATTCTCACAAGGACAGAACCCTGCCCTCCCTCTCAACTATATCACTTTCTTCTCTCTCAAGAAGGCTGGTTACAGAAACAGCAAGCTCAAGCAACTACAATTACAGTCAATGCTACATCACACACCTCTACAGTAGGCACTGGAAGAGGAAAATCATTTTACAATAACAGAGGACGTAACAGTAGAGGAAGGGGCAGGGGATCCTCTTCATCTTATCAAACAAAACAAACAGACTTCTCTGGAAAACCTGATACCAGACCACAATGTCAAATTTGTCGTAAAAGAGGTCATGAAGCCAATGCTTGCTACCATCGCTACAACTACTCTTATCAGCCCCGCCCACCCTCCACTATGACAGCTAATGCTATGGAACTAACCCTACTATGGAGTGGATGCCAGACACAACGGCATCCCACCATTTTGCGGGAGATTTTTCTAAACTTAACATCAGTGCCTCTGATTATTCAGGTACTGACACAGTCTCCTTGGGGGACGGCTCTCTGGGCATTCAACACCAGGGTAATGCCCACCAGGGTACGGCTCTCTTCTAACTTCTGATAAATCATTTATCTAAAGAATATCATGCATGTCCCTAAGTTACAAAAACATTGGTTTCTGTAAGCAAGTTTTGTAAGGATAATGGAACATTTTTTGAGTTTCACCATGATTACTTTTTACTGAAGGACTCTCAAACTCAGGAAGTTCTTCTCAAAGGGACAACTAAAGATGGAGTTTATACATTTCCTCCTGGCTCTAAGACTCATCAACTTCACTATACCACCAAGGCACCCTCAAGTATCTGGCACGCTCGACTTGGACATCCTAGCACTACTATCACAAGACAGATGATTAGAAATTTTCAGTTACCCATTTCTAGTTTTGTTAGTAGTGAACTATGTACAGCCTGCTGTCAGGGAAAGTTTCATGCTCTTCCTCATTTTCCTTCAGATTCTGTTTCATCTAAGGCTTTTGAATTGATGTTTGTGGACCTATGGGGACCAGCTTATTGCACTTCAGTTGATGGATTTCACTATTTCATGCTAATTGTTGATGATTTTGCACGGTATATGTGGATTTATCCGTTAAAAAGAAAATCTGACGTTGCTCTAATTTTTCCTATCTTTTGCAAAATGGTACACACCCAATACAATACCACTATTAAAAAGGTTCAGACAGACAGAGGAGGTGAATTTAGGGTTTTAGAAAAATTCTTTCAGAATGTGGGTATCACTCATAGACTCACTTGTGCTCACTCTCATCAACAGAATGGCTCCAGAGTAGAGAGTAAAATTAGGTTGTAGTGGACAGAGGACTTTGTCTTTTATCTCAGGCTGCTCTTCCTATGGAGTTTTGGACTTTTGCTTTCAAAACTACAGTTTACCTAATGTATCGCACTCCCACTAAGGCCATTGACTTCTCAACACCATTTTTTAAACTAAACAATAAACAATCCCCATACAATCATCTTAAAGTGTTTGGATGCAGCTGCTGGCCTAATCTACGGCCTTACAATACCCACAAGTTATCACTCAGATCCACGGAATGTCTTTTTCTTGGGTATTCTGAAAATTCTACAGGATATATCTGTCTTGATCCTGTTAAAAATCGCTATTACATCTCACGGGACGTTATGTTTCAAGAGACTGTTTTTCCTTATGCATCTTTAATTCCAAAACAATCTTCTCCATCTACTACATCTATTTCTAATTTCTTGTTACCTCTGTCTAATCTTGTTACTCATACTCAGCAACCACATCCAAACTCACCATTCTACTACACCACCTCTCAACCTACTTCTACTAACCCTATCTCACCCACACATAACCCTCAATCTGAATCCCACTCTTCATCACCTATACATGGTCAGACGCCTAACTCTTCTGCTCAAACTACACCTCTCATACAAAACTGCCATCCAGGTCCTATTCTCACCTTACCCATACAAACCTCTCAATCAGAACCTTCATCAAATTCTTCATCCTCACCTACACCTTCTTCTCAATCAGAATCCTCACCTGTATCCATACACCCTATGGTTACTCGTGCCAAAACAAACAGTCTAAAACCTAAAATCAGAACAGATGGGACCATTCCATGGCTTAACCACACTAACATCACAAAATCTGTTCCAGACAATCCAACATTCAGCCAAGCAAAAAAAATATCCAGAATGGCAAGCAGCCATGAATGCAGAATATCGGGCAATAATTAAAAATAACACATGGGAACTTGTTCCCTATCAGACACACATGAACATTCTAGGACAACACAAATGGATACTAAAAACAAAACGACATGCTGATGGAACTTTGGAAAGAAGAAAAGCCCGTCTTGTGGCCCAAGGATTTGGTCAAACTCATGGCATTGACTATTCAGAAACCTTCAGTCCAGTAGTAAAAGTCTCCACTATAAGAACTGTTCTTGCTATTGCTACTGCCAGAAATTGGCCTATTCATCAACTAGACATGGACAATGCTTTTCTACACGGTCATATTGAAGAAGAAGTTTATACTAAACAGCCTACAGGGTTTGTTGATACTACCTTTCCTAATCATGTCTGTCGGCTAAAGAAGGCTCTATATGGATTGAAACAATCTCCTAGAGCATGGTTCTCTCGACTTAGTTCATACCTTTTACACATTGGTTTCAGTGCATCTCAATCTGATCCCTCTCTGTTCATATACATACAAGGCTCAGACATGGTGTATCTACTTATATATGTAGATGATATATATAATTGTTACTGCCTCTAGCCTTAACCTCATTCACAAACTCACATCTTGCCTAGCTCTCGAGTTTCCCCTTAAACTCCTAGGAAATCTATCTTTCTTTCTTGGGGTCACTGTAACCCGAAACCAGTCAGGACTCACCATCACTCAAAGTCATTATATTCAGGACCTGTTACAGCGCACAAACATGCAAAATTCCAAACCAGTTGCTACACCCATGATTGACTCAACCTCTCTCGACACATCTGACTCTCCACCACATCACGACATTCACAATTTCAGAAGCATTATCGGCAGTTTGCAATATTTGGCCTTTACACGGCCAGATATAAGTTACACAGTCAACAAAATAAGTCAACATATGCATGCTCCCAAAGAAATTCATTGGACTGCGGCAAAACGAATTCTTCGTTACCTGAAAGCCACTAAAAATTGGGGCTTTTCTTCCCCGCGCAACCCCTTGGTGATCTGGGTATTTACTCGGATGCGGATTGGGCAGGCTCCATCTCCGATCGACGCAGCACGACGGGCTTCCTCATCTTCCTCGGTGGAAGTCTTGTGTCTTGGAGCTCCAGGAAGCAACGAACGGTGGCCAGATCCTCAACAGAAGCCAAGTTCAAGTCCCTGGCCACGGCTACAGCAGAAGTGTTGTGGATTCAGAAACTCTTAACAGAGCTTGGTATAAAATTGAAACATAATCCAGTTTTGCGGTGCGACAATATAGGAGCTACATACCTCGCTTCGAATCCAGTGTTTCATAGCCATGCAAAACATATCGCCGTGGACTACTTCTTTGTCCGAAAACGCATTCGAAATCGAAGCTTGAAGGTGGAGTTTCTTCCGACGAATGATCAAATTGCAGATGCTCTAACAAAAACCCTAAATCGGGGAAGACATGTGTTTCTGCGTTCTCAAATGTCTCTTGTTGAGACCGATTTGGGAACGAGGGGGATAGTGGACCGGTACCCTAGTGGGCCGGTGCTTTTAGTTATTAGTATAATAAGTTAGTGGGCTTGTATTATTATTTACATGTTAGGCCCAATCCCATTGTAATGTCTAGAACATTCTATGTAACCTCTAGAACATTCTATGTAACCTCTAGAACAATCTATGTAACCCCTATAACTAACCACCTACTGGTATTGAAATATACACAAGTTCTCTCAGTTACATTACAAGACATCGAGTCTCACATGTCCGGGTACCATATACAAATATTTTAACTACATTAATTCTCCTCATAAATATAAATAGGAATTCATGCAACTTTACAGAATTAAAGGACATAGTAACAGTTTGGATGTTCAATAAAATTGGTAGCAGGGAGGTTTGTTTGCTGTGTAACGATAGCCAAAGGTCAATTGAGTACTGAGTTTTTTTTTCGCAAATTCGAGCCTGGCGATGTGTCGCCACCTTCTAATATGGAGATGGTGCCACATGTCTGTACTCTATTAGAGGGAAATAGAGGTAAAAAGAAAAAAGAGAAATATATGTACACACGCACACACGAGAGAAGAGGGAGGGAGGAGAGAGAATTTTTTATTTTTTTCAAAATGTCATAACTTACAAAATATAAGTGTAAAAATAAAACAAATTATACCATTGTTAATCATTTTTCGTGCTCTTCAAAATAAGACCAAACATGAATATGTTTTGATAAATTTTAAATTTTTTATTTTTCATATGTAATATTTTTAAGATTCATTGTGAATCTTAAGTTTAAGAAAAGTGAATCAAAGGGTGTTACAAAGTGAATCAAAGGTTGTTAAAAAGTGAATCATATAGTTGCTTAAAAGTGAAAAAGAGGTTAAAAAAAGCGAATCTCATAAACAGAGATTGTTTAATTAAAGTGATTCCGATTGTTTGACTAGTGTGAATCAGAGATTTTTGAAAAGTGAATCAAAGGTTGTTAAAAAGTGAATCACAAGTTGTTACAAAGTGAATCAGAGTAATAAGAGTGAATCTCGTAAGCATAGATTAAGAGGTTTAAGAAATGTGAATCAGAGGTTTTTATAAAGTGAATCATGCGTTTAAGCAAAGAGAATCAAATGTTTAAGAAAAGTGATTCTCGTAAGTAGAGATTGTTTTAACTAAAGTGAATCAGAGGTTTAAGAAAAGTGAATCAGAGGTTTAAGAAAGTGAATCAAAAGTTTTTAAAGGTGAATAAAAGGTTTAAGAAAAGTGAATATTTTGTTTAATACTAGTAAAAGTTAATCATACCACAAACTTATGCAAGGGTGGTTTTTAGGGTGTTTTGGGGGGAGGTAGGGTAATCTTTTGGCATTAGTTTCTACACTTTATATTGTCGTCACTACTCGACAGTTTTTTAGGGTTTGTGGTTTAGGGTTTAGGGTCGTTAGACCCTAAACCCTACACTACAAACCATAAAAACGCCTTCGACGTTTTTAGCATTTCTAGGGTGTTTTGAGGGTGTTTGGGGGGTAGGGTAATCTTTTTGGCATTAGTTCTACACTTATATTGTCGTCACTAACTCGACAGTTTTTTAGGGTTTGTGGTTTAGGGTTTAGGGTCTACAAACCATAAAAATGCCTTCGACGTTTTTAACTTTACTATGGTGGTTTTTAGAGTGTTTGAGTTAAGATTCATTTTGTTAATGAATAAGGTTCATTTTTATTATAAAGAAGATTCATTTTGGCTAATGAATAAGATTCACTTTAAAAATACATAATATATACTCATTCTAAAATATAAAATTTTAAGTTTACCAAAACATATCCATGATGTATCTTGTTTGAAGAGCACAAAAAATGATGAACAATGGTTTAATTTTTTTTATTTTTGTATTTATATTTTGTAAGTTATAATATTTTGAAAAAAAAAAAGAATTTCTCTCACCTCCCTCTCTCTCCTCATGGTCCAATTATCCCGGGTGAAGACGTTGTTGTTTTTCATTTTTTCAATTTTTTTTCTCTCCCAACCACCGGAGAGTAACCATACTACTTTGCAGAGGCGACTACGCATGTCTCATTCTTTTTTAGTATTCTTTTTTTTTCTTCCAACCACAAGTTGCCACGTGGAGTTGACGCCATATACTACCGTGGCGCAAGCGCCATGGTCGCCGGTTTGTTTTTTTTATCGGCGAGAGAGGTAGCTGGGTTTGTTCGATTAATTTGGTCATACTGTACTGTACTGTACAAGTGCACTAGTAAGTAGAGTCGGTTAAGGGTTTCTTGTTGAATCTTTTTTTTGGTTCCCACCGGTTCACCATATTGGGCTACATCCGATTTGGGATCGGCACTGGGTAGCCTAAGCAAGGTCAGTCCCTCCCAATGTTCTTGTTGAATCCTTCATTTCACTATATTGTACTCTCGAGTCTCATTCGTCTTTGTAATTTGAACGAGTTAGTAGCGATTATCGTTTATGAATGATGGATTCAAGTTTTAAGTAGTTCAATTCTACATTATAATATACTCTCGAATCGACTCTCGTCTCACCTCATGTATCTGTTGTGTAGTAGTGTATATACAGTTCCGTTACTCTTCGAGAAGAAGAGAAAAGAACGAAGAGTGTAGACTGCTTGTATTATTTCAGAGTGAAAGAGATACAAATGTGTACTCATGTACACTGACTACGCTTTCTTATTTATACAAACTGTTTTCTATTCATACTAATATGACTATCTACTACTAACAGGAAGCGAATGCGGCAGGAACGACGCGTGATCAGATTCTAGCAGATATGCCACTCTGGAAAAAAAGTACATGTTAGCATTTTTTAAGCATTTTAAATATATATTAAAGGGGAGAGACGGAACAAACCGACGCTCATGGTTTTTCTTAAATAAAAAAAAACAAACAACATTCAATTGTCATAAATGATTATAACTTTTAAATCATAAGTCCAAAATAAAAATATTTGCACCATTGTTTATCTAAATTCAAGCTCTTTAAAACAAGACCAATCATGGATATGTTTTGATAAGTTTAAAAATTTATGTTAGTTACATGTACATATCAACATATATCAACAACATTTATGATTCATCACATACTGTTTAAAATACACCATATAACATTAATAATACACCACAAAACAATAATGATTCAGCATTTATTTCAAAGTTTGTTATCTAATCCACCACTTATTTGTTAATGAATCATAATACCAATTTCAATGAATCATAATATCAAATTTAATGAATCATACCATAATTTTAGTGTATCATCAATAACATATAAAAATAAAAATTTTAAACAATAATACAACACAAACAATATTTGATATGTAAGAAAAACAATGATTCACTATATAAGGTTTAAAATACATTACAATACAATAATAATACACTAAAAATCATAATGATTTTTTATCGGTTTCGGAGTTTGTTATTTAATTCATCACTTATTAGTTAATTAATTATAATATCAATTTTAATGAATCATAATATCAATATTAATGAATCATATCTTCATTTTAGTGTATCATCACAAACATATAAATAAAATTTTTTACACAATAATACAACACAAAACAATATTTTGTATGTATGAAAAATATATGATTCATCGGATAAGGTTAAAATACACCATACAACAACAATAATACACTACAAAACAATAATGATTTTTATTGGTTCTGAAATTTGTAATCTAATTCACCACTTATTAGTTAATGGATGATAATATCAATTTTAATGAATCATAATATTAAAATTAATGAATCATATTATCATTTTAGTGTATCATCATACACATGTAAAATATTTTTTTTCAAAGTTATCAAAACATATCCATGACTGGTCTTGTTTGAAGAGCTTGAATTTAGATGAACAGTGATATAATTTTTTTTAATTTTGGACTTATATATTAAAAGTTACAAGCATTTAAAGTTAATATAATAAAAAGGCAGTCCAGTCAGCAAAACAATCCAGTCAGCTGCTGACTGGGAATGCCAAATCAGTCTCCCACTCCTATCTCACGTACGGACCTGCTGCACGATCGAATTTGCGCTCATACAGACCCTTACGGTTACATAGGTAACTTAACATGCTAAACATACTAATCGTAACACATGTAACTAAGCATATCTATATACACTCCAATACTCCCCCTCAAGATGAAGGGCGGTAAGAATTGTACTGCTCGAGTCGTGCATAATTATAAGCTCATCTATGTTCAGCTTAAAGTACTGCTGTTACTCCCTGTTTTCTGTAGAAAATTTGGTACTCTCTTGCTATAACTTGTTTGGTAAGAACATCGGCTAGCTGGTGATCCACTGGAAAACTTTGTAATGTTATGAGCCCTTCTTGGATTTTCTCACGAACGATGTGGCAGTTGTAGACACCAAAAATTCTCACCCCATAAAGCAAATCACGTAATAAGAACTAAAATAAGAGGGGTCGTCGCCTTTCTTTCTCAAAATATATTTACGCATGCCAAAATGAAACCATCGTTTTACGATAAAGTTTTAAACCAGTTTTCAAGCATTTTAGGAAAAACCAATTTTCCGAAGATGAATTTTCAAACAATAGTATGTTGTTTTAGACTTACCCTTTTATTTAGTTATTTTCAATTTAATTTCCATAGTTGTGGGCATTTCGTTTACTTTATTTTACTTATATTATTTTGTCATTTTTCATGTTGTTATTTTGAAAAGAAAATATTTCATTTTTATTGACTAACCTTTTTAGTTTTATTCTGCATATACATTTTTTTTAAGCATTGGCATTTCTGATGATTTTACTCATGTCGAGTAATAGCTTTTGTTTTATTTCTCTCAGTTTTGTATGAGTTCTATTGTAATAATCTTTTTTCTTTCTCATTTTTTTTACCGACCAAACTTGGTCTTAACCCAATCTTCAATCAAACCCAGCAGCCCAAAACCCAAACCCATCATATCCAAATTTATGGCCCACTCCACACCAATCTCACCCACACCCAAAATAAACCCTAAACCCACATTCTCTTCCTATAAAGACAACAAAAAATTCTGAACAGTAACCATCTTCATTCTCTCGATCGCCACCATATACAAGCAGAGCCGACTTCTTCTTCCCCGACCTTGATCTCCCTCGGATTGACTCATTCTTCTCCTTCTCGATCTAAAAACAAAAACCCAGGCTTCTCTCTCGGTGGATCTTTCAATCGCCTCCATCTCCATCTTTAGACTAAAACTAGAAATCGATCTCTTTCACTCTTCTTATCTTCTTCAAAAATCGAATCCTTCTTCTCCCATCGTGCCTCTTCGAAAAATCACTGCCTCCATCCTTAATCTCCAGGAAATAAAACAACCCTATCACCAATTTTCAGTTCGACAGAAACTCAAACATGCCCATGTGCCCTCTCTTCTTCTTCCTTTGATATACTTCTCACCCCAGCTTGCGTTTGCTAAAATCAAAATGGCGAACGAGAACATACATTCTCTTCGCCTCTCAACCCTTCGCTGCACCATCCGTAATGTTGCAACCTACCTCACGAACAAAGGATAAACACCCACCGCCTCTCTTTCATTCTCGTCACTCTGGGTACCCTCCGTTTTCCTCTCGATTCGAAGATATTCTTTTCCGTAAAACTGGCGTTCACTCTGCCGGCCTTGGGAGTTAGCGCCGATGAAATAAAAAGGAGCATCTCGTAATGTATGTGCAGTTATTTCTCCCCTTTTGTGTTCGATTATGATTGTTACAAAGTCCTGCATAAGACTTGACATTGGTAATTTCTCACTCAGTTCAGTTCTAAAACTCGATCTGGTATCCTGCGAGCTTGCATTTTGCTAAGTCTACTTTATGTATCGGTTGGCTCTCTGAAGTTTCATTATCTAAATATTCCTGTGGCTCATTATACCAGTATGTCATGAAATCAATTACAGTTGCTCTTCTCTTCAGGCCTACCGGAAATGAGACTTTAGATTATCATTTGGGATCACATTCAGAATTGTCCTTCTGGTTTACATTCGTTAACGCTGTCCTTGCGTTTGGATCTGAGTAATGGTCTGATTACGTTATACAGAGAGTAAATAGATTCGTCATTGACCCTTTGCGCACTATATGTTTGGGTCTGAGAAATTCCTATTGATAGTTTTTGCTTAATCTGTTGTTGTACCGTTGAATCTTTGCCTCTGAATTCATGTGTGTGTGATTGAATCTGGTGCTATTCGACAAACTTGGAGGCCCCCTGTAATTTTCAATTCTTGTTTGGGATGACCGCTTTTGTGGAGGCTAAGTCTGAACTCATGCTCGGTTTTTTACTGGGTGGAGATAATTAGATGAAAATACTGATTTGAGCCCCACTCTTTTGGAGCCTTTTGGTGAATTGGGGCCCACACATGGATAATTTTCTCCTCTGACGGTATACTTGGGGCGCAATTACACTTGAAGCCTGATTTGTCCCTTGTGCCATTTTGACCCTGCCTCTTGGTTTTATGTTTTGGCTGAGGTGTTGTTGGACTTTTGTCGCGCTTGCTGATCGGGTGCGACATTGTATGTTATAAGTTGACCGTGTTGGGAACTTTGGGCTTTACTGCTGCCCCACACGGGTTTGGAAATTTCATTCAGCTTCCAATATTTGATTATTCGGTTCAATCTGCTTCTTACTACGCTTTGTGTCTTGACTGAGGTACACATGCGATTGGCTGGACCTACGACCCTGGTTTTATGGCTCGACTTTGGATCATCTGGACTGACTACACTCATGTTTGGGCTCACCCTCTCTCGTGGGTTTGGAAATTAAGTACATGTACAAATGATGAGACTTGGCTGGTTTCGCTTGGCTTGAGTTGTGCTGGCTAAATTTGTAGCTTGGTTTCAGATCATGCAAATGGACTATACCCTTGTGCGTCGGGCCTACCTTCTATGGGTTTGGAAACTCTATCTTTTATACTTCCTTTATTCGCCTTTGATAATTAATTGCTCCTTGCGCATTGATATGGTTTGGAAAGTTAGTTGAAACTAGCATTACTTGACCCTTGCGCTTAGATAAGAACATGAATTGAGTGATAGTTGCCCGAATTCTATAATTGGTAGATAAATCACTCATGGGCTGGTTGGTCTTTATTAATTTCTCATCTTAGAGGGAAATGATATAAATCCATCTAGGTATGATCCCACATGACTCACAACGTCACATCTTTGATACTACACTTCAGTTTGAGTCATAATCTAAGATGGTGAATTAATTTGAGTAGCAACCCCAATGCTTGATTTATCTTACGATCCTTAGCATTCGTTGGCAGCTTGAAACTTCTTTTCTGATGTCTATTGGGGTGTGGGAGATGATTAGATGCCTATGCCCATTGAGGAGCCTTATGATCCCATTGCACACACCCCAACCTTCTTCCGTTCTTTGACTAATGCACCTTGCCTCTATTGGAGTGTGTTCTTTGACATGTACATAATGCTTATGGAATGGAAAACTGCTCGGGGACTAAGGAGATGGACCTTGGCTTGGACTACCGGGGTTCTCCTTTCAAACGCGAAAAACGGTTGGTGTATCTCTTGGATCCCCTTCAGCTCGAGTGAGGCGGCGTCGATGCAACCCCCCATAGCAGCTCTTTTAATTCAGCACTTTAATTCAGCATTTTAATTCAACACTTTTTGTTATCACGAGTTGTAATTTGTCTATTAGTTGTGCTACCTAGCATAGTCTTGGATTTCATAATTTTCTGTATTTGTCCGCTTGATCATTTTTACCCTTTCTATCTTTCGTACATATTTTTGAATGCTTGTTTATACATGTCCAATTCTATTATACATTGAACATTTTATTTGTTAGTTTTGTCTTATTTATTGATAGATTGGCTTAGCACAGGTGAACATAGAATAGCCTTTAGGTTTGCCCGCTTATTTCTGGACGCTTCGAGTCCAGTTTAGAAAAGCTTCTAGGTTCGGGGATATTCCTCACTCAAACGGGCCGTAGAGTCTGGTCAGTGGGGAACGCCCTTCCTTCATAAAATTTTCCAAACAATCCATAATTGTCATAATAAAACTCACAATCAATGATTCGTTTCAACCAATGAAAATCCGATTCAAAATCCAAAATTCAATTCCAAACTCAATCCAAAATTTAATTCCAAACTCAGATCTCTCTCATGATCGCTCATCAAACACCATTCAGATCAATCTCTCTCATCTAACATTCTACAAAATCAATCTCTCTCACACTCTCACCAAACACACTTCAAATCAATCTCTCTCACACTCTCACCAAACACACTTCAAATCAATCTCTCTCACACTCTCACCAAACACACTTCAAATCAATCTCTCTCTCACACTCTCTCACCAAACACACTTCAAAATCAATCTTTTTCACTCTCTCACATCAAATTTCTACTTCAAAAATCAACCTCTCTCATCAACATACTACAAAACCCAATCTCCTCATCATACACTCTTCAAAAATCAATCCTCTCATACTTCGAAACACAATCAATTCTCTTCATTATTCTCGTCACATCAAAGATCTTTCAACATGTCAACATAAATACTCTTTCTCATACACTCTTTAACTACTTCAACAAACATCACAAAGCATTTAAAGGCTTCCAAAGTTCTAAGATCAAACTTCAAATTCCTTCCAAACTCCAATCGTCTCATAGATTCAAATCATCTTCCAATTTCAATTTCAAAAGGCAAGTCAAGCCCAATTCTAAGACCTAAATCCAGTTCATTCATAGGGCCCAACCCGGTCCAATTTCAAAGGTCCGATCCGCCCACATTTCAAGACCTAGATACCCGGCCCACATTTCAAGGCCCAAACCTGGTCCATCTCTAAGGCCCAAATCCGGCTCATTGGCTCAATTCGATCCCAATTTAGTTCCAAATACATTCAACTTCAATTTCAAGTCCTAATCAAATTCAAATTCAGTTTCAATCCAATTCAATCAAATTCAATCCAATTCCAATTTAGATTCAATCTCAATTTCAATCCAACTCAATTCAAATTCTTTTCATTTTCAATTCAATCCAACTTCATTTCAATCCCAAATAATTCCAAACATCATAAATCTCAAACTCCTTGAAACTCCAAACTCCTTGAAGTCAAGCATCTCGAATCTCTAAGTGTCTCAGCAGCTCAACAGACTCGAATGTCTCAACAGCTCAACAGACTCGACCGTCTCAGCAGCTCAATAGACTCGAACGTCTCAGCAGCTCAACAGACTCGAATGTCTCAACAGCTCAACAGACTCGACCGTCTCAGCAGCTCAACAGACTCGACCGTCTCCACAGCTCAACAGACTTGACCGTCTCAGCGGCTCAACAGACTCGACCGTCTCACAGCTCAACAGACTCGAATGTCTCCGCAGTTCAACAGATTCGAACATCTCAATAGACTTATCAAATTCAAACACTTCAAAAATCCTCAGCTCCTCAAAAAAGCCGAACCTCTTGAAATTTGATAACCCTTTCAAGCCTCAAACATCTCACAGACCCGAGCGTCTCACAGACTTCATCATTTTCAAGAATCTAAATGTCCCACAGACCCGAGCATCTCACAGACTTTGTCATCCCAACGATTTGAATGTCTCACAGACCTGAACATCTCACAGACCCGAGCGTCTCACAGATTCGAGCATCTCACAGACTTCGACATCTCAAGGTTTCAAACGTCTCATGGACTCGAGCGTCTCACAGACTACCCCCTCAAATCCGAAACTTCAAACATCTCCAAAACTGTGAACTACGTAAGGTCTGATCTCAACAGGGAGTTGAGTACGTAGGTAGCCCCTCTAGGGTGCGACCCCATTCCAAACAAAAAACCATTTTCCCCTTTTTAAGATGGCTCTCATATCTCTCAAACCTTCTTCAGCTTACACATACTTCAAACCATCAAACTACAAGTCTTGTCTATTCACTCAACCTCAGACCTTTCCCAAATCTTCATTCCGTACCCATCCGAATTCACCAATTCTTCCTCTTGGCGTTAGCTTGGCAGAAGAGCTCGCCTCATCCACTCCCTTTCTCTTTTCCTGTCCTAATCCTATCCTTGGCTTTTAAATGAATCTCTCTAATAAGGTTTTGAAAGAAGGCAATCCCGACAATTGGAGACCGAGGTTTCCTCGGGCACCAATCCGAAGTCGTGGTCGTTGCCACTTCCAAGGGGTGTAACCCAGTGCGAACCCACACAGAATCTCTAGTATGATCAGATAAGTCTTATCCATAGGCAATAATTCATCAGAGTCAATTAACGGTTCTTAGAACCCTTCTCCTCCCTTCCTAGTTCCTTAGGTCAAACTAGGTGGCGACTCTAGTCAATTTCCGCCCTTAGGGCATAAGTCCGCGTGGAGCCCATCGAGAGCGGGTGTAGTGCACACTTGCACTCCCCTTTATGCTTTCTGGGAAAGACGGACAATTTAATAGGTATTTGAGGGATGCCAAGAATAACGGGTTTTCACCCTCCACAGAATGGCAATTTCTAGGATCTAGGCTTTTAGTCAGACCATATTTAGATAGACCCCCCCTCATACCGAAAAATCACCCTCCATAGCAGTCTAGCTCGATATGTTTCATCCGCTCGTGGAATACCGGGTTGCGGGCTATGTAGATCGATGCCTTGTTATCACAGCTTATTGGGATAGGGTGTGTTCCTTCAACTCCCAGCTCGGAGAGTAACCGTGTGAGCCAAGTGAGTTCGGTTGTCACTCTCCTTATGGACCGGTATTCCGATTCTGTAGTAGATAATGCAACTGTGTGCTGTTTGTTGGATCTCCAACTGATATTAGCTCCTCCAAGAAGGATGATGTATCCGCTTACGGAGCGTCGGGTGAGGGGGCAACTAGCCCAATCTACATCGCAGAAAGTTGTGAGCTCTAGGTGAAGAGCTGCCTGCAGTTGTTCGACTGTTGGTTGCTTCAAATACTGGCTGAGAAAATGCACAGGATAGGTTAGATCCAGTCGAGTATTAGTCAAAAAATTCAGTCTACCAATTAACCATCGATAATATGTGGGATCTTCTAAGTAATTTACTGTATTCTTAGAATCCTTTGTTCCTGTTGGCAGAGGCACTACAACAGATTTAGAATCAGTAGACAAGTAATCATCAATTAGTTCTTGAGCATATTTGGACTGATTGAAAATAACTCCCTGTTCAACATAGAGAAACTCCATTCCAAGAAAATAGCTTAGTTTGCCCAAGTCTTTAACCCGAAACCGTTGGTCAAGGGCTGTTTTTATTCTTATGACTTCAATGGGGTCATTTCCTGTGGCTATAATATCATCCACGTATACTTCTAAGAAGGTTCTGGATGATCCATTGTATTTAATGAACAATGAATAATCGTTTCGTGACTGAATATACCCATGGAGCTGAAGAAATATGGACAGTTTCTCATACCATTGACGAGAAGACTGTTTCAGCCCATAAATGGATTTATTCAACTTACAAAATTTACCTCTATGGAGATCCTTTTAAGCCGTCGGGAATTTCCATGTAGACTTCTTCCTGGAGCTCACCATGCAAGAACGCATTGTTTATGTCCAGTTGGTTAATCTTTCATCCTCTTTTTGTTGCAACAGCAACTAGCGACCGGATTGTGGTGATTTTGACTACCGGGGAAAAGGTTTCCCAATAGTTCTCTCCATATCGTTGTGTGTATCCTTTTGCCACGAGTCTCGCTTTATACCTTTCTAGCTTGCCATCTGATTTCAATTTGAATTTGAAGACCCATTTACTTTCTACTACGTGTTTGCCTCTTGGGTTATCAACAATCACTGATGGAACGGAAGCATTTAATGACGGCTGATTAATCACAGCTTAAACACAAACCGTGATTAATAGGAGGGCCAGAATTAATTAATGACGTTTATAGAATTAACCGTAAGCAATAATCGATCGGAGGTAGGCGCACCTTTTTTACAAAGGACTTTAGATGACGGTTATCAGTAAACCGTAATGTAAAGCCCCGTGTTGACACGCGCTTTTACAGTCAACAGACTTTAGATTACGGTTTAGTGATAACCGTCATCTAAAGTCCCCGCCCACTGATGGTCAACGACGTCGTTTTGACCTGACGCCAAATATTTCCCGTATTATTTGATTTTTTCGACGTCGCGCGTAATCTAAATGACAGTTAACGACATCATTTAAGCAACTTATTTTAGCTTAAAAAACCTTATTATAAATGTGTTGCATAAGTTTAATCGAATAAGACTCATGGCTCAGTGGCCACAGGTACATGAGTCAACACCATCAATCTTGAGTTCAAAACCCAACATAGGCCAAATATTTTTCGCGCTATTTTTTTTTTATTTCGTTAGACTTTAGATTACGGTTATGCAAGAACTGTAATTTAAAGTCTGACTTTAGATTACGGTTTTCTTGTGAACCGTAATCTAAAGTCCCTTTAACCAGAAAATTTGCCCATTTACTCTACACACTTACAGTAACCTCTACTTCTCTCTCTCTCGCGCTATCCCTCGCTGAAATTGCCTCCTCACTCCCATCACCTTGCTAACGGCCATTGCCGTTGTCGCTCCCATCACCTTTGTCACTCCCATCGCCGCCGGTCACCTTCCATCTACCACTGGTTGTCCCGTTGACTCTAACGCGTACTGGGTATGCGATTTCTGTCGATTGTTCCTATTTCTAACTTTGTTCATATATATGTCAATTGCTTGTTCTAACGTCGTTTCTGTCGATTCCTGAGAGTGTAATGACAAATGTTCTAACCTTGTTCATATATTTGTGCCCAAATTCATAGTTAATTGGAACCTAGTTCGTGGGCTGATTTCTGCACTAATTGCCCACTTTGGTGCTTACTAACGGTAATTTTGTAAACCAAACTGTAAACTGTTGTAGTGATGTGTCTTTGTTTATTGTTTTGAAGAGTAAATTTGATTTGGTTATTCTTAGCATTTAGTTTTACAATTAATACATAGTAGTGTAGTTTTAAAATATAAAATTATTTATAGGTAATTTTGATGGTGCGTGTGAATTTGATGTTGATAAAAGTGATTTGGAAATGTTAGAAATATAGAGGAGATACTGTCGAATTTTTGCCACGGTTTACCTAGCATTTTAACCTTGATTTTTTGATGAATTTTAATGTTGTCGTTTTTTTGTTTATGCATCAGGACTACAACTTTATTTTGGCTTCCGACCTCAACTGTCTTAGCATCGGCTAATCGTCTACCAGAGGTAAGATTTACATATATATATATATAGTATTTGACAAAGTACCAAACATAGTTATCCGTCCAAGATATACCTAATAGAGGTATATCTTGGGCAGTCCCTGTCGGGACTGTCCATGATTGTTAAATCTCACACCTAGGGTGTGAATGTGTTTTTAATATGTAGTTTACTGATTATTTCAGCAGTATTTCTTTATTGTTCTTCGAATGCATATATTATTGATTAATATCATAATATCGTGCATTTGAAGAACTATAGGGAGATGCTGCCGAAATTTTCAATAAATTACATATTAAAAACACGTTCACCGGTGGGATTTAATACTCATGGATGGATTTAGGTTGATAAGATACAAAATGTAAACACTCTGCCATGGGTGACGGTATGAAATGGCTGCCTTCATATAAATAGCTAGAAGGAGATGAAACGTTCGTGGATTTATAGCGGAAAGTTGGATGACAAGTTTTTAGAAGGATTCGATAAGTTATGCACGGTGTTTGCGAACAATTTGAAACCTTCGGACAAGGGATACATATTTTGTCCATGTATCGACTGCCAAAACAATATGAGATATCACAGCCTTGAGACAGTTAAGGAACATCTGATCCGCTGCAGTTTTACAAAGAATTTCCAAGACATAATCTGATGGCATGGTCAGAGCGTGTTCGATGTTATTAAGCCTGACGAAGGGGATAATGGTCAGGCAAACACAGAAACAGAACTCGGAGATGATACAGTTGCGGGTGATCCGGAAGACGTTACAGTTGACGTTGAGCCAGATTTCTGGGACGATGACATTGAGACTATGTTCGAAGATGTGGAACGACATCACTCTAACACGCCAGACAAGTATGAAATTTGTTGGATTCATCCAAAACACCACTATACCCCGGGTGTGACCCTACAAAGTTAAGCAAGTTGAGTGTCGTCCTAAAGCTATTCAACTTGAAAGCGAAATATGGCTGGAGCGACGTAAGTTTCACTGCCTTCTTGGAATTACTGAAGAACGTTCTTCCGGTGGACAACGTTTTACCAACGACTATGTACTCAGCCAAAAACTAATGTGCCCAATGGGTATGGAGTACCAGAAAATTCATGCTTGTCCAAATGGTAGCATGTTGTTTTGGAAATCGGATAAATATGCTAAAAGCTGTTCAGCATGTGGAGTGTCACGGTATGTGAAGAAACAACAAACTCATATCAGCGTAGTAAGAAAGGTTCACCGGCTAAGGTATTGTGGTACCTGCACATCATTCCAAGGTTCAGACATTTGTTCTCTGTTGAGAAAGACGCAGAGAATATTCGATGGCATTCAATTCACAGGAAGAAGGATGGCAGATTGAGACATTCCTAGAGTCTTCTGCCCACAAGATAAATGCTCAAAAATCTATAGTCATTTTTAGCAAGAAGCTTAACCCTCAAATGAAATTGTCTATCTGCAGCACTCTGGGATATCTTGAATCCAATGACTTAGCAAATATTTAGGTCTCCCTATGGGTATGGGTAGGAGAAAAACTTTTTTCTTCAGTTATATGGTTGATATGATCAGAAAGAAAGTTTTTAGCTGGGGTAACCTATGTCTCAGGCGGCTAGGACAATTTTAGTTTCTAGTGTGTTACAAGCCTTACCTACATACTCTATGTCCTTATACCTTCTACCAAAAAATATCCTGAACCAAATTAATTCTATCCTAGCTGCTTTCTTGTGGGGAAGGATTGGCAAAAGAAGTATTCTCCACTGGGTTAAGTGGAGTAATGTCTATAAACCCAGGATGAAAGATGTATGGGCTTTAAATCTGCTGAGCTTTTTAACAAAGTTATGTTGACTAAACTTGCTTGGAATTTTTTTGCAATCTGAATCCTTTTTGATAGCCCAAACTCTAAAAGGACTATATTACCCAAATCAAAACTTTCTTCAAGCCAAAAGGGGGATCATGATAGCCCAATTTGGAGTTCTATCCTTATGCTATTAACCTTCTACAAAAGGTATTAAAAGAAAGATAGGAGATGGTAAAGATTCTCTGTTTTGGAAGTCTCCTTGGGTTCCTAGGGATTCTTCTCTCAGTCTATTATCTCTCTATCCCCCTAAAGATCAGAATGTTATAGTTTCTACCTTTCTGATCCCTGAAGAAAACAGATGGAATACTCCTCTCCTTAGTAAGAAAGTCTGGGATATTGATTACCAAGACATCATTAAGACTACTTTCAACCTGAATGAAAAAGACTCTTGGGTGTGGCATCCTTCCAAAGATGGATCTTTTACAGTGAAATCGCCTGCCTGCTAGCTTTCAAATTACAGTCTCAACATCTAGCTTCTAGTAATAAGGATTCTATCTACAAAATGAAAATCAACAAGCTTATGTGCAGCCGCAAAGCTAAGTTATTACACTGAAAAAATTCTAAACAACTCGATTCCTTGTATGGCTAACCTATCCAGAAGAGTTGGGGTCTCTCCAAAATTCTTTTATGTGGAAGCATCGACACTATGTTCCATCTGTTTTTTTAACTGCATTTCAACCGGGAAGAGTGGGATGGAATTATGGAGATTGATCACAATCACTACAATGATGATATAACATCCAGATCTGGTTATACTCTGATATTTATAACTGGAGAACATAAAAACTTGAAAATGTTGTTAACTACATGTGAAGCATCTATGACGTGAAAAACAGTGCATTACATGATCAACAGGTCTCATAGCTTGCACTGCTTGATTCTAATATTGCTTTTTCTTAATACCACTTTAAGATTATCTCTTCTACTAATGACTTTTGGTCCCTCCTGCTTTGGGGCAAGTTAAAATTAATTGTGATATGTTCAAACGGAGAGTCCAAACAATGATCCTGACACGTTCAGTTCAAAACAAGGATGGAAATATGATGACTTTCAACAAAGTCATGAAAGGAAATTGTTCCTTACTGGGAGCTGAGATACAAGGTGTTTTTTCAGGATGAAATGGGCTTTTAAGAAGGATACAAGAAGGTGGAAGTAGACTTCAAACACCAAGAGCTACTTCGGTTCATGAACAAAGAGCACTCTGAATAAGGCAATGTTTATCAAGATTAGATATGGGTACAAATTGCTGCTATGTCATCTCTTTTTGATAGCATAAACTCTTTCTATGACAATTCGACATTAAATTTCTCTGTGAAGTTAGTGTCCACGATGTATAATAGTACTAGTAAGTTTAAATCCTGGGTGGGAGAAAATATTTCCCTGAAGTTAGTTAGGGCTTGTAACTTGAATGATCTTCCTTAGTTCTTTTTTTAATGTTTGTTTTAAATAATAGTAAGCACCAAGTTTCAGTAAAAAAAAGAGTATCCCTCTCGTGGCTATTGATGATTTACAAAGAAGTGGTGGGCCCTACCAACTGATGACCAAGAAGTTTCATATGTAAATAACTACAAACATGACACTGATAAGTGTCAACAATGTTGAAGGAGTCACGCTGGAGAGAGCGCGGAGGGGCTGGGCGACGGGAGGAGAAAGAAGAAAAGAAAGCTGATGGGTTTTATAAAAACACTTTTAAATGACGGTTACTTAGTAAACCGTCATTTAAAATGGTACGGTGAAGCATATAAGTGACAGTTCCAAAATAGCCGTGGTTTATAATATCACCCGCAAAACTATAAATGACGGTTCCAAGTAAACTGTGGTTTATAATATCACCTACGAGACTATAAATGACGGTTACTGGCATAACTGTGGTATAAAGTCCTGCAATTAGGTTTTATGTGACGGTTCTTCTTGTAACTGTGGTATATAAACTTTAACAACGGTTTTTTTGTAATCCTGGTTTAAAGGGCGTCACATAAAATCTTTTTTCTGCTACAGCCATGGTGAGAAGGCAGGTGACAAAAATAAGCTCTTTTTGATTGGGTCGGTAGAAACACACTTCCTCATACTGTAGTGGAAAAGATGTATCCAATTGGGAAGAAGCCTAGCATAAGGAATATCAAAAGGTTTCTAGTAGTGGTGAATTGAGCAATATAAGGAGCAAGCTTTTCAAAGGGGCATCGTTGTTTTGTCTTGCACGGTGTAGTGTTAGAAGATATGGATGATGTATGGGGACTACAGGTTGGATGTTGCTGAAAGAAGGGAGAAGTTAGGGGATGGACTACGAGGTTGTGGAGGGATTCCTAATAGGTCTTGGAATGTTTATGTCCGGTAGGAGCTTGATTGACTTATTACACTAGTATAGGGTTGTTTTTGTACCCCGAATTTCTATTGGTTTTTCCCCCATGAAGTTTTAATAAGATATAAGGGATTAGGCCGAGGGAGGACACTTAAATCTCTTTTTGTTTTTTTTTTTTGTGAAGGAAAACCATATATCATTTAGGTGAAAAATCTGAAGGCCGAGAACAAACATGCCTATGGGCTATAACAACAAAAATGTGCATGATCTTGTTCTACCAAATTGCCCCTCGGTAAGCACCCATTGAGTACAAACCATCCGGATCTTATCTAGGATCATATCCCCCAGTGGCTTGACAGCAAAACCCTTGTGTAACCCCTCCACCATTGGAAGCAAGTCCAACTCGAGCACCAAAACAAACCACTAGACACTAGGACAAACTTAACCCCTCATCTTGTTTGTGCACTTGTGACTTTTATGTCTTTGGTTTCAATAAATATGACTAATGCCATAGCAATTATGTGTCAAAGTTGAGAGTAGAGAATTTTGAAAAAATGCGGTTTTTGTTATATATCCGGGTCAACTAAAATTCTATCGCAAGACCAATCCCTAAAGGACTGAGTTGCATCATGCATTTTGTTATGGTGAATCAAAAGATAACACTTGTCGGTCATAATGATGAAACTGTTTCAAGGGAAAGTTATAGGTATATAACTATATATGCATTGCCCTTGGATTGGTAGCCTCCTCTTTTCTCCCCTGGTGGAAAGCTTTGCGCTTTCTTCTCTCTCTCTGCTTTACTCCTTAGTAGTTTTGCATAAGTAGATTATGGTGGTTGTTTTCCTCCTCCTAAGCTAGTGTGTTTCATCTTTGGGTGTCCCTTTGAATGTTATTGTTTGGTAATCACCATTGAGGTGTCACCTTTGAATGTTATTGTTTGGATGATCTGGAACAAGCGGAATAATATGTTGTTTCGTAATGAAGCGCAACCGTGGGCAGAGGCAGTGGATTCTGTGAAGCGGTTAAGTTGGGAGTGAGTCGTCAATCGGTGCACCTCCTCTGCTCATGTTATTTTATCTTCAAATCAGTTGTTTCATTTGCTATTTGATAAGTGATTGTATTTTTTCTGTTCTTTTTCTGGCGAGAAGGGCTTCATGCCGTAGTATTGCCATTGTAACTGGTTATCCAGTAATTATCAAAAACCATTGAGGTGTCGGTTTCGTCCTGCTTCACTTGAGTTAGTGAGTTTTTATTTCTCCTAGCTACGACATGCATAATGATGATGCTCTTGTATGTTTGTCTTAATCTGTATGCTAATCCCTTTGATGATATCTCCTTTAATTCTCACCTCTCATTTTCATTTTCTCCATGTGTGTTACTCCGAACCATCTTTGCTCCTTTCTTCTTGATAGCTCTTGCTTTTTTTGGCGAAAGGTTCTTCCTTCTTCCTTTGGCTTTTCTCTTGCATGCTCTTGTTCCTTTGTCTGTTTCTTCTTTTTGCACCAATATCATCGTTTTCCACCTTGGCTCCTTTCTTTTAGTGACATGGCGGACAAAGGTAAAGCAATTGATAAGTTGGTGCAGTAGTGTCAAGGTATGACACTTACTATTGAGGAAGACGGCTGCATGGAGGTTGATGATTTGTTAGAGCTCCCTTCTTCGATTCCTATTTCATGCTGCCTCCTAAGGAAAGTGTTTACTTCCCATTCAATTGACGCTCGTGTCCTGGAGAGGACCTTGGCACGGGTTTGGTAACTCGATGACAAGTTGCGGGTTCGAGCGGTGGGTGATAGCCTATTCCTTTTTGAGGTTGGTGACGAGGAGCGTTTGCATGGGATATTAGAACGTGGTCCTTGGACAGTGGATGGTAGTCTCCTGGTGTTGGAACCGGTTGATGCATCTAAGGCTGAGAGAGTTTAGAGAACCGAAAGATATCTTTATTAATATTGTGGTATGATATATTACCGAGAGGGATAACCGAGAGGGTATTTTATACAGCAAAGTACAACGGCTATATAAGTTACATATATATAAGGGAATAAATAGACGGACTTATATGTCTAACACCCCCCCTCAAGGTCGACTTGGTGTCGCATGGAGATCTTGCAACAATATGAGGCCGATGTCTTGCAACATGGTGGAATACGATTTTCCTGGTAAGGACTTGGTAAGAAAATCTGCCAGCTGATGTTTGTTGGGGATGTGGCGCACAGCAATGAGACCATCTTGTATTTTCTGCCGCACATAGTGGATGTCAATCTCTATGTGCTTGGTTCGTTGATGTTGAACTGGGTTTTTGGCAATGTAAACTGCAGACTTGTTGTCGCAGTGGACTGGTATAGGTTCAACTTCCTGGACTCCGAGCTCGTTTATTAGTCGACTTAGCCAAGACAGTTCACTGGTTACTGCTCGCATCGCACGGTATTCTGCCTCTGCAGATGAAAGTGAGACGCTGTGCTGCTTCTTGGACTTCCAGGATATTGGTGAGTTGCCCAGCAGAATGTAATAGCCCGAGACAGAACGACGCGTGTCCTGGCAACCAGCCCAGTCACTGTCGCAGTATGCCAACAGAGAGAGATCTGGACTATCATTGAGATGAATGCCATAGTCGATGGTGCCTTGCAGATATCTTAAAGTGTGAAGAGCAGCATGCATGTGGATTGTTGTTGGTGCCTGCAGGAATTGACTTAGTAATTGTGTGGTAAAACAAATATCAGGACGTGTGTGTGTCAAATAATTCAATTTACCAACTAAGCTGCGATAAGGTGTAGGGTTAAGAAGGGTCTCACCAGCTGATGCATTGAGTTTTAATGCAGAAGGAAGAGGAGAGATAGAGCTGTCATTACCGCTGATCTGGTGTTCTGTCAGAATTTCAGTGCAGAATTTGCGCTGAGTGATGATCAAACCTGTAGAATGATGCAGAAACTCCATACCCAAGAAAAAATGAAGTTTACCAAGATCTTTTATCTTGAATTCTTTGTCGAGTTGTTGTTTCAGATTTAGAGTTTCAAGTTTATTGTTTCCTGTGATGAGTATGTCGTCAACATAAACAGCAAGGAAAGTTACTTTGTTTAAGTTGGTTTTCAAGAATAAGGATGAATCATTGGAAGAGTGAGTGTAACCCAAATTTCCCAAGAATAAACTTAGTCTTGCAAACCATTGTCTTGACGCTTGTTTTAATCCATAAAGGGATTTCTTCAAGCGGCAAGCATTGATTTTGTTTTCAACTGTTAACCCTTTGGGAAGTTGCATGTATATTTCTTCTTGCAAGTGCCCATGAATGAAGGCATTGTTGACATCAAGTTGTTCTATGTCCCATTTTCTTTTAACAGCAATTGCTAGTATGGTTCTAAGTGTGGTCATGCGAACAACTGGAGAGAAAGTTTCTGTATAATCAAGGCCGTATTTTTGACTAAACCCTTTGGCAACTAGGCGAGCTTTGTATCGTTCTAAAGTGCCATCAGCTTTTAGTTTTGTCTTAAAGACCCACTTACAACCTATTGCCTTTTTATGTTTGGGTAATTTTGTTAATTCCCATGTGTCATTTTGAATAAGGGCTGTGAGTTCTGTATTGATGGCATCGACCCAATGTTTGTGTTTGGAAGCTTCTTCGTATGTTTGAGGATCATTGATGTCAAGAATGCTGTCAAGTGTGGTTTTGTTTTGAAGGGATGTGGTGGCCAGAGAGAGAATGGGTGTTATATCAGTGAGAGAATTAAGAGAAGGAGATGATATTGCGGAAAGAGAAGTGGGGTTGAGTCTGTCTCTGAGAATTTGGGTGAAGGTGTCCTGATCAAGAAGTGTGGAGCTTGTATGGTAGTCTTGAAGATATGCAGGTGGGCGATGGGTTCTGGTGGACCTTCGGACAGGTTGTTGTGTGGGTAAATCAGTGGGTATTGAAGTGGTGTGGTGAATTATATTTGTTGTATCAGATGGTGCAGCAGGGATGGGGGGGTGTAGGACTGGTGGTTCTGTGGTGGGCTGGACAAGAGGTGGAGTGGGAGAGGAAGGAAGATCATCATCAGAAACATATACTATAGGTTCTGGTTCTGTAGGTGAAACAGAATTGAGTGGAGTGGTGAAAGGAGGAATGTGGGGAGGTGGGTGGTGAAAAGGATATACAGATTCGTGAAATAAGACATCCCTAGATGTGATTATGGTGAAATCTTCTAATTTTAATAATTTATATCCTTTCTGTTGCTCAGCTAAACCTAAATGAACACAAGGGGTTGATTTAGAGCTGAATTTCCCTTGTCTTGGGCCGAGAATAAGAGCATAAGCTAAGCAACCAAAAGCTTTTAAGTTTGTATAATCTATTTGTTTGTTATATAAAATTTCATATGGAGTTTTGCCTTGTAAAGAAGAGGAAGGAAGTTTGTTTATAATATCTGTGGCAGTTAGAAGACATTCACTCCAATAATCTATTGGAATCTTAGATTGGTGATATAAAGCTCTAGCTGTTTCCATTAGATATCTATGTTTGTGTTCTACAATTCCATTCTGTTGAGGAGTGTATGGGCAAGATGTTTGGTGAATGATTCCTAAGGAATTGAAGAAGTGTTTCCCCTCATTTGAACTACCGAGCTCAAGAGCATGATCAGATCTAATGCATTTGACTTTCTTGTTGAATTGTCTTTCTGCATAAATTATAAATGACTTGATGAATAAGAAAGCTTCTGATTTAGTTTGAAGTAGTTTTATCCAGAGGGCTCTGCTTTTGTCATCTACAATGCTTAAAAAATGTTTCTTGTTGTTGTGGCTAGGTTGTCTAAAGGGGCCACAAATGTCGATGTGGATTAAATCAAAAATGTCATCACTAGTTGTAACAGATTGTGGAAAAGGAAGACGGTGGTTCTTGGCTCTGTTGCAACTATCGCATAGAAAGTCTTTTATCACATCTGTATTTTTTATTAATTTGAGTTTTGCTAGTGTGCTTAAGGGAGTATGACCCAAACGTAAATGCCATAGTGTCACATCATTTGGAACAAGTGAAGATAGAGCATTGTTATTCATATTCAGAACTGTAGCAGAATCTATAGAAGTATTTTTACAAGCAGATGTAAGCGAAGTAGTACAATTGCTGTGCCGGTTGGATAAGAAAACATCCAGAGAAGCAGGATCCAAAACATATAAACCATTTTTCTGAAATGCAAAATTGACAGAAACGTTTGTCTTAAGGTCCTGCAAGGCACATACATTGTCATGTGTTATCATGCTAGCTTTTATCTGTTGTAAAAACTTGCGAGCAGAGAGTAGATGGAATTTAAAACTGGGAACATATAAAACATTATGCAGCAGAAACTGATTTGTAAGACGGATTGTACCAAAACCCTTAATGTTACCACAATGACCATCAGGCATATTCACAGTTGTTTGACAGACAGAAAAATCAGCATCAATAAATAAGTGAATATTTCCACAGATATGGTCTGTAGCACCGGAATCAATCACCCAAGAGTTTTGTAAATTATCCATGTATTTTGTGTTCGAGGAAGAGATAATTGTACCTGCGAACTGATTAAAGAAATCAGTTCTGTTTTCTGTGCGATCTTGAATATTCTGGTCGAGATAGGCGCTTAATGATGCCAATTGCCGTGGGTTGATGCCCGGAACAGATGTCTGTTTATCCTTCATGTGGGCTGTAAGCGCTTGAAGTTGGTCATTTGTGAAGCCTGGGACCGGCGACTCATTCGAAGAAGATGGAGGAACATCATTAGTAGCAGCAGCAGAAACTGGATTCTTCGGCTTGTGGCGCCAATAGCTTGGAAAAGTACCCTTGACCCAATAACATTCATCGTAAGAATGTCCCATCTTTTTGCAATGGGAGCACTTATCTTTCTTTGTGTCGGTTCGAGGTTGAGGATTACGAGTATCGGGGGACCGTCGATTTGGGATACTAGGGTTCGTAGCGGCAAAAGCAAGTCCATCATCCGAGTCACCTTTTCTTGTTTTTCTTGAATTTTGATGGTTTTCTTCTTGGCGAAGGGTGGAATAAACTTGTTCAAGAGAAGGTAAGGGACTAAGCATGAGGATATTGCTTCGAATGGATTTGTAAGAGTCATTGAGACCCATAAGAAAATCGAAGACGCGTTCATTCTCTCGTTGTTTCTGGTGATCCACAGCTGAGCCGCATGTGCAAGGAGATATGTTGATGAGCTCGTTTTGTTCATTCCAAATCTTGATCCACCGTGTATAATAGTCGTTGATGGTGTCACGGCCTTGTTCAAGGTGTTGGGATTCTTGACGGAGGGCATATAATCTGGTGCCCGGAGGATCGTCCCAGCGCTTGCAAAGATTCGCCCAAGCTTGAGCGGCGGTGGGATAATAGATGACACTCTCCTTTATTGAGTCGCTGAGAGCGGTAAACAACCAGGCGAGGACCATATTATTCGCCTTATCCCGTGTGCTGCTTCGCGGCGTCGTAATTGGAGCGCTTGACGTCGCCGGTGAGAAATCCAACCTTGCCTTTGGTGGAAAGACCGACGATGAAGGCGCGCTTCCAGGTAGAGAAGCCTTTACCGTCGAATTTGTGGGCAAACAAGGTACCGGGACTATCGGATGGGTGAAGGTAAAGAATTTTTTTTGCTGCCAGTAGTAGATCCAGATTCTGGGGTTTGGAGATTTTGGGTGTATTAGGGTTTTGGACGCCATCGTTGTTGGGATTTTCGTCGTCGTCGGCCATCAAGGAAGAAGAAATCTTGTTTTGTGGGTTACTCTAATATCTTGAACTTCTGATACCATGAGAGAGTTTAGAGAACCGAAAGATATCTTTATTAATATTGTGGTATGATATATTACCGAGAGGGATAACCGAGAGGGTATTTTATACAGCAAAGTACAACGGCTATATAAGTTACATATATATAAGGGAATAAATAGACGGACTTATATGTCTAACAAAGGCTCCAAGTGAACATGTCTTTCAGTGGGTGCCAATATTGGTTCAAGTGCATGGGGTTCCAATCATGTTCTTGCATAAAGAGTTTTCTCAACGGATTGTTAACCACATTGGCTTCTTCATGGATTATTCTGAGAAGATTTGTCATTTTGGTGGGAATTTCTTGCGGGTTAAGATAAAGATCGACATTACTAAACCGCTCCTACATTGTGTCAAGATTACTATGGGTGGAAAAAAACAGTTCTACATCTTACATACGAACGAATGCCTAGTATTTACTTTTTTTGTGGGATGTTCGTGCATGGAGAAGGGAGAATTGAGTGTGCAAAATCTGTAGCAAAGATGTTATTAATGGTGTATTGGAACGCTAGTATCAAGCTAGGTTGAATTACGTTGAAGGAAATGGTTGAGCTTTGGAATTAGAAATGAACATGCCTAGGAATATGTGGAGTGGTCAAATTGGTTGGTAGAAGGTCGTAACCTATCAAGGGAAGTTTAGAAATGCACAAGTGTGCAAAGTGCAAAATGTGAGAATGAAGTTTCTAGAAATTAAGCAAGAGTTGGGTAATCAATTTGACCAAGAATTTGAGGAGGTTTAGATCATTATTAAGAGTGTTTTAAGGTGGTTAAACATGTTAGATCACATGTGGAAAGATTAGGAAAAGTTTCGGTGAGGATTAAGGTTGGATTTGGGGTTGAAAAATGACAAGTGTAGCAGCTTTTAGCAGGGTCCGGGACTTGGTCCTTGGACAAAGTCCCGGACCGCACCTTAAAATGAGCCGAAACTTGCCTAGAAAGGTTGGTCCGGGACCTAACCCTTGCAACAAGTCCC
This sequence comes from Limonium bicolor, assembly GCA_023374045.1. Lineage (NCBI taxonomy): Eukaryota > Viridiplantae > Streptophyta > Magnoliopsida > Caryophyllales > Plumbaginaceae > Limonium > Limonium bicolor. The sequence continues at coordinate 78,758,738 of CM041782.1, forward strand.
AGACCATGAGTAAAAATAAGCCGAGAGAATTTTCTATGGTTGGTCCGGGACTATGGACCCGGACCATGTCCCGGACCAGGGTGTAATTGCAGCTGAAAGTCATTTTCTGAGTTGGTCCGGGAGTTTAGGACAGGACCAAGTCTCGAACCACACTCAAAATTCACCCGAAAGTGTTTAAATGCATCTAAATGGATGGGGATTGAATGGTAATGGTTTTAGATGATGTTTAGGCCTTGTTTGGTGACATGTAAAAGTCATTAAAAGTGTAAACAAGTTTCAGAAGTGAAGGAGGAAGTTGAAGACTTAGGTACACTTGAGCAAAACAAAGATTAATGGGATAACGGGGTTAAGTACGGGAGTAATAGTAGTTTACATACCGTACGAACTTGATATTAATAGAAACATTCAAATGATATCAGTTGTTCGAGAGTTAACTAAGGAGCGTGAGACGACGCGATAAAGTAACTCCTTGGTGACAGGTATGGTTTTCTTGCAACTCGTGTCCCTCTGTGCTATGCTCGGCTTGTGTGTTGCTTTCTTGTGTGCCGGCCTAATAAGATAAAAGCACGAAAAGGTTTACCGCATTTGATATATGTATATATCCTGATGCGTGTTGTGTGACTAACCGTCCTTGCTTGAATGCGTGGTCTAACTGAGTGATGTTGACCGACTTGAAAACGCTTAGCAATTGGTTAGGGACTCGTAGAATGAGTCGAACCGCGAAATAATCGAAAGTGGGAAAACACACGAGAGTTATTGATTCGAGGACAGCGATAACCCAAACCTTATGAATTTACTCTAAACGAGAAAAGCGACACACGGGACTAGGGAACTCCCTTATAATGATTAGTCGACCTCCGGTACGAGGTCGTGACTTAACGTAAGAAAATAACCAAACTCCTAAGTAATGGAAGTAAAGGGGCGACCCTTAAATCGGTGAATACAACGTATTAGGAAAACCTCCTAAGTTGTGAGATAGCATCGAGAGAGATGCGGCTGACTAATATACATATATATATATATATGAGTATTTATTGTTACTAACCCAGTAGTTGGGTTAGGGGGATTGTGAGTCACGCGTGCAAGGGAGAGGAAACAACCGAGCGTTTGTTTCCGACTCCGTAGTCGAACTCCCTTGTTACCGAGTCGTGTGCCACATAGTGGTGCCCTGCGGGGCCGTGTGCCACATAGTGGTGCCCGATTGGAGTGAGACTGGCAGAGCTTACTGGTCTAAAAAGGTAAGCTGGGTATTATGGGCTGGGAAGAGAAGACATGAGAAAATGTTTCTAATTCCGTGTTGATATTAAAGAGCCCGGTAGTGAGATCTATATGTGTCTCTGCCCGGAGGCCTACGAGGCATAACTCAATAATTATTCAAGAGTAGAATAATTGAGGAAACTAGATCGGGACCAAGAGTGTCCAAGGATCTAGGAGACTAGTAAACCACCCGGTAGTGATGGATAAATTATGAGTAATGAGTATGAGACTTGCTTGAGATAGGGTTTTTGAAGGCTAAAGAACGAGGTGAATTAATCTAATGAACATGATGTGATATCTTTGTTGTTTTATTCCCTGCTTGACTGTTTGTTATTAATGCGAGCAAGAGTATGTTATTTGTACTGGATGTTTTGATTTAAGTAAAATCTATCACATGTTAAGACGGGAATTAGTTGTGTGTGGCCCGTTAGTAGCGGGTTGCACGTCTACCATACCAGCAAAGGTGCTGAGCCCCTTTAGGGCCACCCATTTTTTTCAGGATCAACGAAGGTGAATACCGTACGAGTGTAGGACGGGGATGGCGGTTAAGCATGGGTAACCGGTTGGTTACATTTGTATTGCATGTATTGGTCGGGTAAGACCGGATGTGTTATCGGCATAGAATTTGTAATAGACTCGGTATGTTATTGATTAAGGATTGTACGAGACTCGGTTTGGAAATTGAAAGAGAATGTTATTGTATTTGTATAAGTACTCGGGTATTACTAGTCCATCAGACCGATGCTGTATTTGAATCAGGCCTTGTTAGTCACGTGGGTGGCTAACGGCATTGTATCACCCCCCGTTATTTGTGGATTTCTCCGCTGCATTTGTACTAATGAACGGGATGATTACGAGCTAATTGTGTACTTAGCGGTAGGGGTGTTACATCTTCGTAAGGGTCCTAAGCTATTTCGCTTCAAGGACTGTTGGATGGACGACAATGAGTGCAAGGACATTGTTATGCAAGTTGGGCGGTGCTTATTTTCATACGGTTATGTTATGTGGAAATAATTACGTAAATGGAGAGCTGCAAAGGTACGAAAGGAGGAACGTGAATTGCGGTTTACCAAGGCTGAGCTTGATGTGGTTGCTTCTGCTGACCCACTCAGGCCAACCTCAAACAATGGACTGATCTTTCTCATCATATGGATTTGTTGCTGCATAAACATGAAATCTGATGGTGCCAATGTTCCACGCAGAGGTGGCTCTCCTCGGGTGATAGAAATTTCTGTTATTTTTTCTGATGTTTTAAGGCAAGGAATTATTTTTTGTTTACGGTCGCCTATGGGCCATATGGTCACGGAATGGAGTAATATTGAGGATGTAGCACGTGGTTGTTTTCAAGATCTTTTTACTACTAATAATGCGGCTTCTAACCCTTATTTGTTAGCATGTGTTGAAGGGCATGTTCCGGATTTTGTCAACTTGAGCATTGCTCATCCTTACACAGAAGATGAAGTGATTCAAGCTCTTTAAAGCATGCATCTTCTAAGGCACCGGGCCCTAACAGTATTAATGGTACTTTTCTTAACATGTACTGGCATATTATTAAGGAAGACTTTTTATCCGTGATTCTTGGTTTTTTTAATCATGATATTTTACAAACTGGGCTTAACCATACTTTTATTGTTTTGATTCTGAAGAAGAAATGGGCTTGTTCTATGTTCGACTTTCGCCCGATATCTCTATGCAATACTATTTATCGTGTGATAGTGAAGGTCCTTGTGAATCGAGTTAAGGGTGCCATGTAGTGTGTTATTTCTCCTGAGCAGGCTGCGTTTGTGAAAGACCGCTTAATTACAAATAACATTATAGTTGCTAATGAAATTATGCATATTATGCGTGGTTCAAAGGCTATTAAGCATGAATCTTTTGCTTTTTGAGATTGACATGGCTAATGCTTTTGATAGGGAGGAATGGGGTTTTTTTATTGATGTTCTTCGCACTATGGATTTCCATTAGAACTGGGTTTTGTTGGTTCATAAATGTATTTCTACAATTTCTATGTCAGTTCTTATTAATGGGTATCCTGGACATATCTTTTATCCGAAGAGAGGTCTCCGTCAGGGAGATCCTCTTTCACCCTATCTTTTTATTTGTTGTATGGCGGTTTTGTCATCCAGTCTACGTTTAGCCTCTAAGGTAGGTATGATTCTTGGCTTTAGAATTAATGGTCTTGAGGAGGATATTACTAATATTCTCTTTGCTGATGACTGCATGGTTTTCGGTATGGCTAATCATGATAATGCATGTGCTATCCCAAATGTGGTGGAATATTTTAAAGAAGCTTCTGGTCAGTGCATTAATACTAGTAAGTCCAGTATCATGTTTTCGGCTGGTGTCCCTAGTAGCATTAGAGATGAGATAGTCTCCCTTTTTGGTATGAAAAAAGTGCATGATTTTGGTTTGTACCTAGGTTTCCCGAGCTATATTGGGCGTAGTCGACGTCAGGTGTTTAGCTATCTTAGGGAGAAAGTTTTATCTAGGATTCGTAGCTAGAGCAAAATTGTCTCACAAGCTGGACGGGGTGTTTTGATTAAAAAAATGTTCTTCAAGCCACCCCTATGTACATTATGAGTGTTGTGCAACTTCCTCAAGGTGTGGTCTTGGATCTTACTCGAGCTATTTCTCAATTCTGGTGAGGTGGGAGTTTGACTAGGTCCGGTATTCATTGAAGGAAGAGGGATGATGTGTGTAATAACATAAGGCAATGAAGGTTGGGCTTTAGGGACTTGGCATGTTTTAATCGTGCCTTTTTAGGCAAGCAGGGTTGGCATTTGTTGACTCAGCCATGCTCTCTCAGGGCTCGTGTTATGTGGCATCAATACTTTCCTAATGGTGATCTCTTGCATGCTGGACTTGGTAGTCAATCGAGTCCTATATGGAGAGCTATAAGGAGCTCTTTGGATTTACTTCATGCTGGTCTATGTAGAGGAATCGGAGACGGTAAGGCTACGTTGCTTTCTGATAGGTGGCTCTTGTTGAAGCCTGAAGGAAAGCCATATACTTATCTCATGCCAGAATATGCTAGGTCGGAGGGTCGGGTCTCCTGGCTGATAGACCGAACTACGGGTATGTGGAAGGAGAGTGTTGTTCGTATGTGGTTTTCGGAGGAGGGTGTCTCATATATCCTCTCTACACCTTTGCTGCAAAATTTGACTAGTGATTGGTGGTGTTGGCATCCATCAAAATATGGGGTTTTTAGTGTTAAATCAGCCTATTTCCTTGAGATTTCATGTCGTCAAGCTCATCAATGTAGTTCTTCGAAGGGGAGCCAAGTAGGTAGGGTGGTTGCTCGTGTTTGGAAGACCGAACTCCCTGATCGCATAGAGGTTATTGCATGGTTTTCTTCCTCTGAAGACAATTCTTTCGACTAGACCCCAATGGATGTATCATGCTCTTGTGGCCAAGATGAAACGATTGTGCATGCCTTATACTATTGTCCATGTGTTTGGGTTTTATGGAGTCAAGAAGTTTTTCCGTGTCCGACAGATGTATGCACAGACTCGGCTTTTTATAGATTGGATTAATGCTCAAATCTTGTCTCATTCTTTAACTTAACTTATGTGGCTGGTTTTATTTGTTTTCTATGGAAGGTTTGGTTCGCACGATGTCAAGTCTTGCATGCACAAGCATGATATATGGAATGGGGCTGCAAGCAGCCTGAAAGCTACTCGGTGGTTACTTGGAGGCGCAGGGTTAGCACTAATGAAAGTAAGGTTGATTTGGATTTCATTCCTTAACATTACCTTTGTGTCCATACTGATGGTAGTAATGATGGAGGTGGTCGATATGGAGTTGGTGTGGTTTGTCGGAGATCTTCTGGTGATGTTGTGGCAGCCGCTACCAAAGGTGGAGCTGGTATAAAGTCTCCGCAAATCGTGGAGGTCAAAGCATTGCAATTGAGTGCAGCTAGAATGGGAAGAATGAATGTGTATATGTTAACGGATTGTAAAGCTTTGATTGATTATATTCATGGTAGGGGTAATATAAGTTATGAGGTAATGGTTCTTTTGGATGATTTGCAAGATGTTGGTAGTTCCTCTTTTAACAAGGGTTACATTTCTAGGGTAGATAACGTTAGTGCGCTTAGCTATGGTAGGGAAGGGAGATAGTGACGAGTATTGTTGGATAAATTGTTCCATAATGTATTGTACGATTATGTAATAGTTAATGTATAATCAGGTTATTCTTGAAAAGAAAACTATATATGCATTAGATTGATACCCACAAGCACATAAATGAATAATGATACACCGTACACGAATATGACAAGCGCTTGGTTGCTTAGTCTTTTTCTATTCCTTTCAAGGGCTGCGGTCTACTACTTCCATATATATTGTACATATTTCTTGTGGGCACTTGAGCTAGAAAAAAAGGAGCTACTAATAGTACGCCCGGAGGAGAGGGCCCCAATAACAAAATAGAAATCAAAGTTTCGTTTTCAAAAAAAAAAAAAAATTTTCTCAAAGTTCCATATCCATGATAATTAATTATCTATAAAAAGTGAACAGAAATGAAATCAAAGTAGTAGTACTGCTGCTATGCTGCCTTTCTTTTTCTCCCCTGCTTAAAAATGACCAGGAGAAACAGAAGAAGATGGTAACTAACTCCGATCCGTCAAATTAGACCCTAAAATTCTTGCCGGAGAAAGTCTGCCCAAACTGCCAATTCCTCGGAGCAACATTCCACATCGTCGACTTCCTTCGATCACTCCCTTTAACTCTAAAAGAAACACTCTGTCCAACCAAAACACCATTCGATTGCCAATTTTGACCCCAATTTCTATTCATCCTTAACCAATCACTCCTCTCACCTTTCACCCAAACTTCCACAACATCACCTGCACCCGCCACATTCGTCACCAACACTAGATTAAAATACATATGTCCATTAATCGTAAACCTAATTCCACCTCGTTTCCTACACGGCACTCTCCGATAAGAAACTGGCACAATCCCAGCTCTATATTGTGCAAGTTTCAAGAACATCGGCATCGCAAGATCGAAATGCTCACGTGGTGGGTTACACCACCCGCCTGCATCATTTGATTGTGCGTAATTTGGTGGACAGAAATTTGTTGCAGTGATGAAGATTGATGGGTTTCCAGGTAAACACCATTGTGGTGTGTTTATACATTTTAATTCAAAACATGCACCGCAAGTTAAACCGTTGTTGAATAATGCTGTACTTAATGCTGCTGTGTTTACTCCGTAGCCTTGGGTGTAGAGGTTTCCGTATCCGCACGCACCGCCTGTCGCCGTGAGTTTGGTAATTGATTAGGAGTTGAAAAATAGTTTGATGATTGAGTTGAATTTGTATGTAATGTAGTATTTTAGTTACCCATTGTGCCGGATGCGTCTGATTCACCGTAGAAAGTAGCGTGGGCTGTTTTCCATGGACCGCCGTTGTAATTGCCGGTGATTCTAGCTTCAGTGATGGCGGAATTGAAGATGAGTAAGAGGGAGGTTATGATGATGGGAAATGTAATGTTAATAAGAATGGTGGGAATAGGAATAAGTCCTCCCATTAAAGTGTATAGATTTGTTTTATGTTTGATGTTGCGGTTGGTCACTAGTACAGAGATAGAGATTGGAGAATGAAGGGATTGTGAAATGATGAATGAATGAGGAAGGTATTTGTAACCCGAATTGGGTTACCGCCAGGGGCATTTTCATGTAAATTGTTACAAAATTGTTTTATGGAACTAAAGCCATAATGAAAAGAAACAAGTGGAAAAAGAATACTTACTTTGTTTGTAAACAAAGGGAATTTAATTAATGCGATTGAGTTTTTTAAAAAAGGAAGAAAAATTATGCTAGCTTTTGGTGTTTTCGAAGAATAGAATGACATACTTTATTCGTTGACGAAATGTTTAGTGATAAAATAATTACTCCATTTTGTTATTTTATATAAATACTTTCAATAAAAGTGTTTTGTATGTCTTGCGGTTAAGTCCAGGACATCTAATTTTTTTTCGATAAGTAGTATTCTCAAAACATATAATGTAATCCGCCCATTTGATTTCTAACAATTGGGATCTCCAACTTTCACTTTCAACTATTTATTCTGTAAACCAATTTCCAAGTCCCTTCATAAAATCCTAAAGATTAACGATATTCGAAACAAAAAGGCACATATTCAATGGACAAGTTTCACAATCTCAAATTTTAGATAGATATTATTTTGATTATTTTAGTTGACGACAGATTATTTACTAGATATGGAGTATAATAGTTGTAGCAAATTAAATAGTTAGTATATGTTAATAGATCGATTGTATGATTAAATAAATACTATTTTATACTAATTTTATGACTTTCTAAACTTAAAACCAGATCTGACCGCTTGCATGTTGAGTAAGTAGCTACCTATCGTCCCCTTTATAACACGGAAAATACGGAAAACCCATCTCTGATTTCCCCATATTTTTTTGATAGTTATGGCATTTAGCCTTTTTAATAAATATGAAATAATAGTGGTAAAAGACTGGGCCTCGTTAAAACCTCCTAGGCAAAACCCAATGGGAAAAAGCCTGAGAAGGAAAAAGAGTGCCCACCACTTGATTACAAACCTACAGCTTTGATGTCTACGAGTGTCACAAAGAGTTACAACACAATTACCGGGAGATACAAAGACATCTCTAGAGATACATCATATCCTCTTTAAGGTTAGTTGAGTTCAAGAACAACTCATACGACAGTGGGAAATCGTACCACCAACTCTTTGTCCATCTCCACACACCTCTCTTAGCCTCTTTGATAGCTATGTCTGATTTCCCCATATGTGCGGTGCCGTATTAGTAGTACCCACACTACCCACTTGCTGTAGAAAGAAATCACACCGAAAATGATTAAAAGATCAACAAAACAGCTGCGTTTCTAGTTCCTAAACCACACAATGATGGGAAATTAGTACTATCGAATTGACTTGTGATGAGTACACTAATTCTTCTAACAGTGAAACAAATATTCACCAAATGCTTACTACTATCTCGACGTCGACGAGCATCATGCAAACTGGAAAATCTAAAATCGAAAGGGATTTCATGGATGCACGATTAATCTCAATCATACAAAATTAACCACAATACAAATTATGAATATGTTCCAATTATTGGTATCGTATCGTATCGTATCTTATTATTAATTCTATAAATATACATTAAGCACGTCGTAGTTACATTCCTAATCCTTCATCATTATCTTCTTATTCACTATTCGTTCGGATTTTATTGGATCTTCGGATGATGTTAAATTAATTACAGTTTAAAGTTGTACTTTATTTTAGTCTGGGGCAGATTTTATATAATTAACCCAAATATCATCAAGTTGTAATTAAAAGAAGGGCGGCGGCTACTGCCCTGCCCGCATAATATATCAGTTGATTATGGGACTGGATTTATCCGGCCCATCTAGTTTTTTTTTTTTTTTTTAATCCATCCATACATGTTCAATTACAGTCTAATATCGAACTTGTAATCTGGTAGGTGACCACGGGTCCGGTTTCATCGGTTCCGGTTCCGGAAAATGTGTATTCGTATTCGGAACCGGTCTGGGCTGTTCAGGTTCCGGTTCTGAAATATGGATTCGCTTCGGATTCGGTCAAAAAACCAGTTCCGGCCGGTTCCGGTTCTGATCGGTTCTGACCGGTTCCGGAGCGGTTCCGGAAAGATTCGATCGGCTCCAGTTGCTTCGTTTTAGCTCCGATTTGAGATCCGTTTGAGCGCACACGTTGCTCTTTTCATCCACTTTACTCCTAGATAGGTTATTCTTCAAGTTTTAATCTTAAATGTGTAAGAAACAAAGACTTAGGAATTTTTATTGAATTTACAAAAAATAAGGAACAAAGAGAATTTTATTATATGATTCACTGCCTCATTAAAACCTTATTAGCTAAAAACCCATTGGGAAAACCCTAATAAGGAAAAAGAGTACAGTTACTAAGAGGTTACATGATTTCAATTTGCAAGTCTTAAAAAAAAGATTACATGGAAAGAAAGTAATACTAAATTACTAATACATTCTAAAATATTACAAGATATAAGTCCTAAGTGGTGTTATCCCATTCATCTCATACCAATCATCATGTTGGCCTTCATATTGCAATGCGCGTGCTTGGGATCTAAGCTCGGCTAAGTCCCAATCATACTTCTCAACACAAACCTTGATTGAGTCCGCTGCAAGACCCCAAAACGATGTCGTTTTGGCCCATGACCCAACGGTAACTTCAACCGGTTCCGGGGCGGTTCCAGTTCCGGTTCCGGTTCCTGGTTCCGAATCCGACGACGGTTCCAGGCAGTTCCGGTTCCGGGCCCAGTTCGGGCCCGAATCTCAAAACATGTATTCGTATTCGGAACCGGCTGAGGCGGTTCGGTTCCGGTTCCAGTTCCCACCGGTTCCCGGCCGGTTCCGGTTCCAATCGGTTCCGGGTAGAACCACCGGTTCCGGGTAGAAGCGGACCCGATGGCCACCATTAATCCAAATAAACAAATAACTCTACTTTTTATATTAAATTAAGGTCGGTCAATGTTATAAACTTGATATGTTATGAATGGAGAGCATTGAAGATACAACACGCGGGCCGGTTTGACTCTTACTCCCATTATTCAACTTCTCGCATTGTTAATCCTTCTTTAATTGTGTTGCATGTGATGATGCCTTGCATGTCACAACTTACAACCACGATTAAAGGTCGAATTCAACCCTCTTATTCTTAATAATAACAATATTTCATGTTCTTTTTTTCTAAAAGAAAAATTATTAATCACCATTAGCGTAATAAACAAATTACCAATACCTTAATAAAGCAAACCAAGTAGTACATACTTCGGTACTTGTCCTTCTCTATCAAGTTATGATTGATGATTATCTAGATGTACACAGACTGCTAATTTAATTATTGTCACGTGAATTAAGTACATTAATTATAGCGTATATAGCGGGTTATTAAACAATTAAATCATCCACATGTATATGATACGGACGTTCCATAAGTCCATGTACTTATATTCTCCCGTTGTCTGCGTTTATGGAGTTTGAACTACTTTATAACTTGTATCCAACTAATTAGCTAGATTCCCTGTTATAATTAAATCAAATTGCGTCTCCCGCGCCTGCACTACTGTACATATCAATTATAGTATATCCACCTGTTTGCCAAAAAAAAAAAAAAAAGTATATCCACCATTCTATAATAATAAGAACCAACAACATTGACTCATATATAATATTGGAAGAGGCGGGCAGATTAATGTAAATATAAATACCCAACTTCAATTTGTTGAAGTACTTTGTAAGGTATTCTAGATAGCTAATTCTTGACTGGTTTGCTTAAGTCAAATTAATTTAAAAAGAGATATAACATGGACAAATTTAACAACATGCCATGCTCTATTATTGTACGCATAACACATATCGATGTAAAAGGTCCTCCAATGGACGGAGTGGATAGTATAAATTAATCACCAAAAACATAACTCCATGTGCACTATGTCTATAACATACAAGTTTTAGGAGGGAGATATTCATTACCTTATAAATTAAGAATATCACCCGTACCTTATGGTACAATTTTTTTTTTTTTTTTTTGAAATCTAACATTGTCATATATTTAAGTAGAGATCTTATCACATTACAGACATTAACAACACGTACGGAGGAAACCATACACAAATGTCCACGATGATAACTACTATTTGTAATCTGATCTCATTGGGATGTTACAAGAGTATTCTCAAGGTCTTAGAAATCATAGTCACCAGTTAGAGGACTGCTTTCTAAAGATCACTCAATGGCTTGAACTAGAGCTAGAGGAATTCCAACAAACTACCCTAGATAAAAAGTCTTCAAAAACAAATGACAGAATAATAGATAGCGCGGTGCAATAAATCCAAAGACATTATTAGGTCATAGCAGGAGGTTCAAGTGATAACACATCAGTCCAAGAAACTTTTTCGTTGCAAGATCATTTATTTAGGCGACCCCTTTGGTTTGGGGTTGTCGATGCCGATGTGAAAGCGGGGTTGGGTGGTAGGAGATATCCTAGAAGGATCACCAAGCTTCTTGTTATGGACATGCTCAACAATTAACCTTGGGATGATTGCTCATTAGCTGATGTACCCTTCTTTTGGGACAACCCATAATTATGAAGCTTCCAAACTTCCTTCGTGCAACTCCCCATAGTTCGGCGATCAAGATTTTGCTTTCAAACACCTCCATGGGTTTGTGAAATATTTGTTTGCAATAGTCCGGGGGAGGGGGGGGTATCTTCCTGGGTCTCCTCTGCTTGGACATGATTATTCTGGGTTTCTGTTGGCTGAGAGTCATCATATCTTTCATTTGCTTCTAGCTCATACCACCCACATCCATGTGATCCTCATGTCTGATACCATCTTTGTTTCCTTGCACTTGTCCTTAGTACAATAATGCTTTGACAGACCACAGACCAACTTCCATGTCTCGTCATAATAATCCAAGTTCTTCAGCTTCCCATATCGATAGCTCATTGCTCTCAACCAAGGTCCATAGGGGAAAATTTCCCCTTCCACAGAAGTCTGATCCGAGCAGTTATTGGTGGGATGGATTGTAACACCCCGAATTTCACCCTACCATAAAGTATGAATCAATACGAGTACAACGCCGCAAACAGAGATTAAAACGGATTTCAAACGAGTCGTAAAATGCAAAACAAGGTCTGTCTGACCTTGAGTCCGGACTTTGAAGTTCGGACACAAGTCGAGAGTTAAAAACCAAGGAGTCTTAAATGTCCGAACTCGTGTCCGGGTGTTGAAGTTCGGACACAAGTCGAGAGTTGAAATTCTGGAAGTCCGAACAAGTATCCAAACGTCCAAGTTCGGACACAAGTTTTGATAAAATCAGTCGTACGTGGTCCAAACATTGGTCCCGGCATGTAAGTTTGGACCAATGCCGAGACTTACAAGCCATATCCATCCTTGCATACTGTCTGAACATGCAAGTTCAGACATATGTTCGGACACCACTAAACAGTGAAATTAGTAAACTCTCGGGGACTGTCCGAACATGTACGTTCGGACGCATGTTCAGACAGAGCCAAAAGCTTGAAAACTTAGTTAAAGCATCCTCCTTTATAAAAACATATACCGAGATTACCAAAACACGACATTAGTAACATTCATAAATCAATCATTTTTGCCATATTCAAAAGTGTTGCATAATATAAATAACAGTAGAACGTAAACTAAATCCGAGGCATTACCGCCACAATCAGCCACTTGAGTGCTGAGGCTAATTCTCCTCATCCAACATAAAAACATTCTGAAATAAGAATCCAAGATAATGTATATTAAAACAATGCCATCTCGACAAAATATAACTATTCCTATCAACTATGTGGCAACGCGATCCCAACCCTAAGTCTTAGTCATCAATACCTGCGATCAGAAAACACATATACACACAAGAAGGGAGCGCACAAATTAGTGAAACTGAGAAAAATCTACCTCACAGTGCAAAATACATTTTGAAAAGCTTTGAACAATTATACAAACTCTACAAATAGACATAATATAATACAATCCAAGGATCCAAAGCCACTTTCCAGCAACCAATCATCCATCAATAAATCAAGGGAGCTTTCACAAGGAGCCATTCACTTTATACACGGGCGGACACCCAACAACGGGGTTGCAATAATTATTCTACCTCACTCTAAGTCCTTAAGTGTGCACACCCCCCCCCCACCAGCTTCTGACTAAATGGAGTAGATCATAGAGCTTAATTGCAGTTCAGTGTTTGCAGCATAATTAAATATACACGGGGCACAATATGTACCAATAAATTTACACGGAGTACCAAAAGGTACCAATAGTACAATCCTTCCAGTGAAAGTCTCCCAAATCGATAACCAATTTCTTAAGATTGTAAAATCATAAACCTCCAGTTCATAATAGTTCAAGGGAATAAATTCTCAAATTGTAAATCCTTAATTAGGGTTTCAAAATCATCAACAATTCACCACAATCCACATAGGCAAACAATTATGAGCACAGTAGTTTACTTTATCACACGCTCCACCACAAGAACGACTCAGACAGATTCACAGATACCTTCCATCAACGAATTCAGAATCTAGAATCACAAAGAGCCACCATTCAGAACTCACCAATTCATAACCACAAATAGATATCTTATCCATAGCTACGGTAGTAGCCCTTACCCTTCCAGAAACTCTCAATTGGCACCAGGGAAGAAGAAGCTCGAAGAAGATAGAGGGAGAAAATGAAGTATGGCGTCGAGAGGGGAAGAGCGTAAAACGTCGTGACAACCGATGAGGAAGATGGAAGTGGGGAGGGGATATAAATAGAATAATTTATTTTAAAAGAAAGAAGGAATATAATTAAATAATTAGTTTAGAAGAAGGGAAGAATTATTATAGAGTCATTTTTCGCGCCGCGCCGCCCTCCCTAGCTCCTTCCTTTCGGCGGCCCGCTGAATGTCCTGCTTGCTTTCTGCCCGCTGCCCGCCTTTCCTCCCCCCCTTCCTTTCGCGGCCCGTCCCTCTTCTTTCGTTCTCTGGGCCCCTTATTCTTTCTCCCCGTTGGGTTGCTGTCTTTCCCTCATCTCTACCACTGTAAACTATACCTGATTGTATAAAATGATTGTAACGATTCATTTAATATAATATTCCTACCTCAAAATGTACGAGTATTTTATCACATCCCCCTAAAAAGAAAGCTTTGCCCTCGAAGCTGAAACCCACCCAACTAATGTCAAGTTTTCAACCTCCCAATAGTACTGTTTCCATTCCTGTCTCTTAGGGTGTTCATGCTGCAATCTAAATAACCAAAGGTTGAATCCAACACTTAAACTATTACCTACTCGAAGAGCTGTGGATATCTTTTTTTCATCTCTTCCTCAAGCTCCTAGGTTGCCTCCTCAGTTCCATGATTAGACCATAAAATTTTGACCATCCAGGAGGACTATGATCGAGTCTCCCTAGTCTATATGTCGAGGACTTTGATAGGGTACTCTTCATATGATAGATTCTACTCCAACTCCAGCACCTTAGGATGTAATATATGTGACGGATCAGGGATGTATCTCTTCAGTTGAGACATAGGGAAAACATTGTGCACCTTCTTCATCTCGCAAGGAAGTGCCAATCTGTAAGTTACCTTCCCAATCCATTCTAGTATTTCATATGGTCCAACGAACTTGGGATTTAACTTTCCTTTCTTCCTAAATCTGGCTACCCCTCTAACAGGAGACACCTTCAAGAGTACCTTATCTCCCACCTCAAATTCTATCGGCCTTCTTTTCAGATCTGCATAGGACTTTTGTCTAGCCTAAGTTGCTTTCATTCCGCTCTAAATAATTCGAACTTGCTCCATGGTTTCTTCTATCAATTAGGGTCCCAACATCACTGTCTCCCCGATGTCACTCCAGTATAACGGGGTTCTACAATTCCTCCCATACAAGGCTTAATAAGGCCATCTTAATACTAGCATGATAGCTATTATTATAAGAGAACATGTAATATATCTGCCCAAGAACCTTGGAAATCCATTATGCACGCACGGAGCATATCCTCCAAAGTCTGGATGGTTCTCTCCGTCTGCCCATCTGTAGCTGGATGAAATGTTGTGCTCAACTTCAATTTAGTACCCATAGCCTTCTGAAACTGCTGCCAACCAAGAACCTCGAATCCTTGTTAGAGATAATAGTCTCTGGCACACCATGGTATCTTACCACATTCTTTATATAGGCATCCACCAACTGACTCATTGACCAAGTATTTTTTGTAGGTATAAACCTAGCAGTAGTCTTGGTAAGTTGATCGACAATCACCCATATCTGATTAACTCCACCCCTCGCCGGCGGTAGTCCAACCACATAATCCATGGCAATCGAATCCCATTTCCACTTAAGAACATCTAGAGGTTGCAACAATCCTCCCATCCTCTTATGATCAAATTTTACTTTTTGGCAAGTGAGGCATCTTGACACAAATTCAACCACTTCCCTCTTCATCTTAGGCCACCAAAACTGCTTCTTCAAATCTTTATATTGTTTGTCATCTCCTAGGTGAACTAAATAGGGTGAATTATGGGTTTCCCTCATCAACTTCTCTTTTTCCTCGGCATACTTCTATGGCACTCTCCATCTGCCTTTAAATATGAGGCTCCTATCACTGTGAACTGCGAAGCCAACAGTTTTACCCTCCTTCATCTTTTCTCAAATTCTCTCTAACTTTACATCATCTGGATGTCCCTTAATAATCTCCCCATAAATGTCAGAAATGATACTCATATTGAACAGCCCCAACTCACGGTCAACACTTCCTGACTTCATTACCTCCAGATTTAGCTTCTGAAAGTCACGAACCAACTCGTCTGGAAGAACCCACATAGAATTCACTGAGTGGCTCCTCTTCCTGCTCAAAGCATCGGCCACCAAATTAGATTTTCCTTCATGGTACAGTATCTGTAAATCATAATCCTTGATGAGCTCTAGCCAGCGCCTCTGCCTCATATTTAACTCCTTCTGAGTGAAAATATATTTAAGGCTCTTATGGTCTGTGAATATTTTGCACAAAGTGCCATAAAGATAGTGCCTTCAATCTTTGAGTGCAAACACAACTGCAACCAATTCTAGATCATGGGTAGGATACCGATTTTCATACTCCTTTAACTGTTTCAAAGCATAGGCTATCATCTTCCCAATCTGCATCAAAACACAGCCTAACCCATACTTAAGCGCATCACTGAACACGTCAAACCCTTCTTGTTCCTAAAGGCAAGGTCAAAACTAGAGTGGTAGTCAACCTTTCCTTCAACGTCTAGAATGCCTTCTCACAGTCATCATCCCACTGAAATTTCACCACCTTCTTCATACGGTTGGTGAGAGGCCTCGCTATCCTTGAAAAATCATTCACAAACCTTCTATAGTATCCCGCTAAGCCCATAATACTATGAACTTTTGGCTGATTGCCCAGTCCACTCCTTCACTGCCTGAACCTTAGACGGGACTACAGATATGCCCTCTCTGGTGACGATATGACCCAGAAACACTACTCGGTCCAACCAGAATTCACACTTGGACAGCTTCACATTACAACCGATGCTCCCTTAGAATCTGCAATACCATCCTCAAATGATTTTCGTGGTCCTCCTCATCTTTAGAATAGATCAGAATGTCATCTATAAAGACCACTGCGAACCGGTCATTGAAGATCCGGTTCATTAGGTCCATGAAAACAGCAGGTGCATTGGTCAATCCGAATGGCATTACCAGAAATTTGTAATGCTCATATCTAGTTCTGAAGGCTGTCTTAGGGATGTCCTTCTCTGCAACTTTGAGTTGATGGTAACCCGACCTTAAATCGATCTTTGAAAGCACTAATGCTCCCTGAAGCTAGTCAAAGAGGTCATCAATCTTTGGCAATGGATATTTGTTCTTTACTGTAATTGGGTTCAGCTCCCTGTAGTCTATACGCAGCCTCATGCTCTCATCTTTCTTTTTCATGGACAAGACAGAGCTCCCCACGGTGATACACTAGGGCGAATGTACCCCTTCTCCAGGAGCTCCTCCAACTGAGCCTTTAACTCCTTCATTTCTGATGGCGCCATCCGGTATGGAGCCTTTAAAATAGTCACGGACCCAGACACTAAATCGATGCTGAACTCTACCTCCTTATCTGGCGGCATACTAGGGATCTCCTCTGGGAACACATCCGGTAATTCATTCACCACTCGAATCCCGTCCATTTTATCTAACTCCCTCCTCATGTCTTGAACATAGTAGAGGTACGCCCGTTGTCCCTTCTTAACTTGGGCCACGATTGATATTACCGACACAATCTTCACCCCTGGCTTTTTCTTCACTCTCTTGTAGGAAACTTTCTGCCCGACAGCCCTCTTAGCACAACTTTCTTCTCACAACAGTCGATCCTCCCCTTATATTTGCTCAACTAATCCATACCTAGGATTATGTCAAAGTCAGACAAATCAAATTTTATTAGGTCCGCTACAAAATCCTCCCCTTTAATATTTATACTCACATCCTTGACCGTATAGCAGCAATGGAACACCTTCACCAAGGGAATGGATACAAAAACAGATATGGACTCACTAGCCACTAAATCCTACTTCCCCATAAAATCAGACGAGATAAAAGAATATTTTGCCTGGCTCATCACATTGATCTTCCCCGATGTACGATAGTTGTTGCCTTGACTGTCTCCCTGGTTCTTGTTCCCCTCGTTCGACCCATTACCATTACCACGCTGGGAGGTGTCCCCACGCTGGTTTTGATTCTGCCCCCTGTTTATTGCTACAAGAAAGGGCATACAATCGATACTTGTTATGCTAAACACGGATACCCTAAAGGATTCAAACAAGGCAAAAACAAAAGGAACGTGAGTTTCAGTAACAATTGTTCAGATGTAGAAAACTTCAAATCATGAGAGGTTTTTTATGCGAATACAACTTCTGCTTTGGGCTTCACCAAAGGGCATTTAGATTTTCTTTCTTTCAATTTTGTTAGAGAAAAGAAAGAGGAGTTTGCCTTCTATAGTTTTACAGGTACAAATCATCAAACAATTGCTTATTCTTTTTGTCTTAATTCTTTTGCTGATGAAGGTAGATATTAGAACTTGTAGATTTTGGACTCTAGAGCTACTGATCACATCTGTTGTGATTTGAAACTTTTTCATAAGTATGAAACTTCAATTTACAGAGACGAATTAAAATGCCAGATGGAAATTTTTAGAAAAGTCTGATCACAGGCAGTGTTAGTTTGACCACATAATTTCAGTTAAAGGATGTTTTGTTTGTTTCAAGATTTTAGTTTAATCTGATGTCTGTTAACAAACTAGTAAAATAGTTGAAAACTCTTATCAGTTTCAGTACTGATTTCTATTATTTACAAGACTGTTCTTTGACGAGTCATGATATCATAGGGCAGGTGGTGAAAGGCCTGTATATCCTGGACATTAATCAGTTACAAAAGGTGTTAGAACTGTGGCAAACTAGAGACTGCAGAAGAAAAGAGTTATCTGTAATGTGATTTTTGAAGAATGGCATCATCATCCGGGACATGTTCCTATTTCAAAGATGAAGAGTTTGAATGTAATAAAACAGTCTGGTTTTAATTCAGATTTTGTCTGTGATTCATGTAGAAGAGCCAAAGGGCATCATCTTTCTTTTCTTGACAGTACTAGCAAAGGTGATGCTCTCTTTGATTTGGTACATGTTGATACTTGGGGACCCTTTAAGAAGGTTACTCATGATGGTTTTGCTTATTTCATAATCATTGTTGATGATCATAGTCGATGTACATGGGTGCAATTACTAAAATAAAAAGGAGATGTTTTCACTGTTATAAAATCTTTTATTGCCATGGTTAAAACTCAGTTTGGTCTTAGTGTCAAGGTTATTCATAGTGATAATGCTTTCGGACTAGGTTCTAGTAACGCAGGAAAATTTTACTTTAGTGAGCAAGGCATTATTCATCAAGTCAGTTGCCCTCACTTTCCTCTACAGAATGGGAGAGTTGAAAGAAAGCATCGCTTTCTTCTTGAAACAGCTCGAGCATTAATGTTCAAAGTAATATCCCTCTTTGTTATTGGGGTGAAAGTGTTCTGCATGCTGCTCACTTGATAAATATGATGCCAACGTGTGTTCTTCATTTGGAAACTCACTATGAGGTTCTTTTGGGGAAACAACCAAACTATCATCTGTTACAATCCTTTGGTAGTCTCTGCTATGCTACCGTGAATGGACAGAAACATGATAAATTTGCAGAAAGGGCCCAAGCTTCTATTTATCTTGGTCAACCTGCACATCAGAAGGGTCATAAACTTTTGAATCTGCAGACCAGACACGTCTTTATCAATAATGGCGTTTTCCATGGCACAATCTTTCCTTTCAAACATATTCCAAGTTACTTGCAACATGATTTGTCTTCTCTTATTCAACCTACATAACAAGTTTTATTCCTAGTCAATGTATATTTCTCTTGTCACGATCTAGACCCAATCCCTTTTCTACCCCCAACTCATGTAACTCATGAAGTTTCTCCTGTGAACAATGATCACAGAGATAATCTCCCTGTTGATGCTCCTACATACACAGCTACTGAGCCTCCTACTATTCTTCTTAAGACTACTTCAACTCAACAGCCTGCTGTGCGACGTTCTAGCCGTGCTACAACAGTGGTTATCTATCTGACTATGTTCTTCATAGTACCTTGCATACATTCACGGATATTTCTCCTACTTATTGTTTATCCATCTCTTCTCCTCCCCTCTTTAGAATCTATTCCTTCTAAACCACATAGTTATGAGCAAACTTATTCTGATTATCGATGGATTGATGCAATGTAGAAGGAACTGTCTGCTCTTGAGGGCAATGATACTTGGGATCTTGTTTCTAAACCCACGTATAAGAAACCAATTGGGAGTAAACGGGTTTATAAAGTAAAGCTAAAAGTTGACGGGAGTATTGAATGATTGAAAGCAAGACTGGTGGCCAAGGGGTTCTCTCATAAAGAAGGGTTGGACTACCAGGAGACCTCCTCCCCGGTAGTTAAATTTACTACAGTCAGGGCCCTTCTCATTATTGCAGTCAAGAGGGGGTGGAATGTCTCTCAGTTTGACATCAATAATGCCTTTTTACACGACACTTTGGATGAAGAAGTGTACATGGTGCCTCCTTAGGGTTATTTACCCCCAGAGATACTAGAGTTTTCGAGTTGAAGAAGAGTCTTTATGGCCTTAAATAGGCTTCTAGACAGTGGTACTCTGGACTGTCAGTTTTCCTGAAAACACTTGTGTAATACCCCAAATTTTTTGTAACCCTAATGGAAACCATAGTTCCATAGGAATTATTAGAGAACACTAGGAGACCCTAGTGGTCAGGAATCAACCAAGAAACCCTGGAGAAACCCTAATTCAGAAAGTTCCAAAAAACACTGAAATTTCGGGAAGTTACTTAGAGGTCAAAAAGCCCTGGTCAATTGTGGTCAAACCTTGGTCAACTATGGTCTGACCTCAGTCAAACATTGGACGATGGTCAAATTTTGGTCAATGGTCAACTTTGACCATGATGATGCAGTGATGATGCAGCGATGATGTCGGCATGACATAACGATGATGTAAGCGTCGAGGTGTCAAGAGATGATTAGTTACACATGGTCCAATCAAGAGAAGCCTTGTGTCACCTTCATTAATGGGGGGAGGTCACACATGGATGGTGGAGATTTATCCTAGCAAAATATCTACGATCCGACGGCTGTAAGTGAAGACATCTTCCTATTTTGTCTTACTCTCATTATTAGCCATGCCACTTGTCTCCTTCATTTAATATAGCCGGTTGCACATGGATGGATAGGATTAGAGCTCAGCAAGGTGGCTCTCATCTAAGGGCTCCTTAAGGATAAGGCTTATCTCTTTAATCATTACACTTATTAATGAAGTAAAATTAACTCCTTTTGAAGTCCATTCACGCCTATTATTAGAGGGATCTGGGTTATGAATTCCTTACCTTTCTTTACACACTCTCACGCCATTAGAAGTCCATAGAAGCTCACAGAACACAACACCCACCATTAGAGAAGGAGATTTAAGCTATAAATCAAGGAAAAACAAGATTTCAAGGAGGGAGAAGCAGCTGGTGACCTTGGGCGAATTGGTTGGTGGAATAAATTGATTCAATTAGCTAAGGAACTTGTAAGGTCGTGGATAAAATGGCAAGGAGAGTCCAGGTAACACTTATGCTCACCAAAATCTCACCTTAAGCATGTTTTGCTTTTGATTTTCTCAACCATGCCCAGTCCGAACCCTAGCTGATCTTGAGCTGAAATTTTGACAGTGTTTTTAGGATGATAAAAATAGGCTACACTGAGTAAATCAGGCCCAAATACCTTTGGGAAGTTAGGTAGTCCTTAGTTGCTCTAAAAGAGGGAAAATGTGCCTTAAGACTCCTAGAGTGCAACCGGTAAACGTTTGTTGTTTTTGGTGTGTTATTCTGACTATTTATGGTTAAGGGGAACTACCTTGGATGGTAAAACACATTGGTATTCAGAAAAATTAAGAACTAAAGCTAGGGGTGTGAAAGTGTGCTTAAAGCTTTAGGAAATGGTTAGATAGGTTCCTGAACTCTTTTTGAGCTGAAAACGTGAGGGTAATCTTATATTGTGAAGTTAGATCCATGTTCAAAAATTCAGGTCGAAACTCCTTTGGGAAGTCATTCGAATTATTAGGAAGTGATTTGGGTTAAAGGTGTGCTTTAAGCTTGTATAAGTGTAATTGTGTGTTGGTTATTGGATTTAATGGTTTATCTGGTCATTATAGTTCTAATATGATTTTTGGTTGAAGTTTTAAGAGATGGTGAAGTGTAAAATATATAAGGGAGCCCTG
Source organism: Limonium bicolor (assembly GCA_023374045.1). NCBI lineage: Eukaryota > Viridiplantae > Streptophyta > Magnoliopsida > Caryophyllales > Plumbaginaceae > Limonium > Limonium bicolor. The sequence goes on from CM041782.1 coordinate 78,780,397, forward strand.
TAAGGTCATATATGTGTGTTAAAACTTGGAAAGAAGGAAAATTGTGTTTAAGTGTGGTTTTGGGTGTTTTGTTGATTGGTTCAGCCTTGAAAGGTTTGGAATGATATTGGTTTTACTATTTATCAGAAAATATGATGTGAATATCTTAACCCCTTTTCTAAGGTTGATGGTGTTGTAATATTCTTCTAGAAGGTTTTGGAAATGATTTTTGAGTTATCCTTGTGTTGAATGTTGATTTATGACTGATAAGAGTTTGAGCTGGTTTCTGATTGAGTGAATGGTATATTCATGGAAGGAGCTTGTTATTACATGAATGTGACGAATCTATTTAAGAGTTTTACTAATTATGTTGATCATGATTATGAATGTTGGATTGGAAATTGTGTTGTGTGTGATACTATGTGATGGTGGACTTGTTGATTGGTTGGATGGTGATATTGAGAAAGGCTATGGTTAGCCTCTTTGTGAAAAACTATTTGAGCAACTGAATATTAAGTCATTTTATGGCTTGTCGTATTGGCGACTGATTATTAGACTCCTACCAATGAATTGGGGTCGTCCTATGATCTACTCTTTGAGCTATGGTTAGCCTTAGGGGGTGTGCACACTTAAGGACATAGGGCCAGAGAATTGAGAGTTGTGGATTTCACTTTGTGATTCCAATGGGGTGTTGAGATTTAACTGATTTACGAGGTACGAATGTGATGGTAATCCAAGGGCAGGTAAACTCTTCTGTGTGATATACTCTTGTTGCATGCCTATGCTTGTGTGATGATGTTGGGTGCTTACTTGTTATACAAAGAGTTTTAAAGAGAGAATGAATTTTATAGGGTGAGGTAATTGTTACTCAGCTTTGCTGACGTTTTCTGGTTTGTGCCCTGTGGCCCCTTTGTGTGATTGCTTGCTGGCCACAGATTTGTTGCAGGTGAAGTTAATTCCTTGTGTGATATTGCTCTTGAGCTTGGGACAAGGAAACACGCCGACATAATTAGGAATTTTATTTATTTGTAAGTGGAAAACTCCTTGGAGCATGTTCCGGGAGTTAGGTTGTAGGTGGATTAGCCTTAGCATCCACACTAGTTGGTGTGGGTGTGGCGGTAGCGCTCCGGTTTGGCTTAGGTGTTATTTAGTCTTCCGCTATAAAATATTGTAGAAAGTTGTACAAGTCAAGTAAAAAAAAAATTAGGGTGTAAAAACCGGGGTATTACAACTTGGATATAATCGATCTCTCAATGATTATTCCCTTTTCACTAAGACTTATAATGATATTGTCACATATCTGATTGTATATGTTGACGACATTTTAGTCACAGAGTACAATACTGATGAGATTGTTTGTTTAAAGAAAGCTCTTGATTCTCAGTTTAAGATTAAAGACCTTGGGCACATCAGCTACTTCTTGGGTATGGACTTTATCAGAACTTCAGAAGGCTACTTCATTTCTCAACGAAAATTCATGATGGAAACTCTTAAAGAGTTTGGTGAACCTGATTGGAAACCTGTTCGTGCCCCACTGGAACATGGTTTAAAGCTTGAGCAGCATCAAGGAAATTCTCTGTCTGATCCTACTTTATTCAGACAGATTGTTGGGAAACTGGATTTTTTAACACACACGCGACCAGGCTTATGTTTTGTTGTGCAATACTTAAGTCAGTTTATGTCAAGCCCGACAGATTTACATCTTAAATCTACTTATCACACTTTGAAGTATGTGAAAAGGGACACTTGGCTATGGGTTGTTACTGAACAATTCAAAGTTTACAGATCTTATAGGATAATGCTATACAGATTGGACATCATGTCCTATTACTAGAAGGTCTGTATGTGGTTATTTCATCACTCTTGGAGGTAGTCCTCTTTCTTGGAAGTCTAAGAAGCAGAATACAATAGCTTTATCATCAGCTGAAGCTTAAAATTGCTCACTAAGGAGAATAACTACTGAAATAGCTTGGCTTACCCGATTACTTCATGAATTGGGTTTAAAGGATATAGAACATGTGGCCTTACATTGTGACAATAAGGCAACAATTTATATTGCTAAAACCCAGTTTTCCATGAACGAGCTAAACACATAGATCTTGATTGTCATTATATTCGAGAAAAATTATAACAAGGTCTGATTTGTGTAAATCACATCTCTGCTCATCAACAACTTGCTGATCCTATGACTAAAATTCTACCTGAGAAGCGGTATTTGTCTCTGTTTCAAGGTTTCAGTCTTCACGAGATTGATGCTTTGTCATTGCAATCCAGGCTTTGATGTCTCTCCGGGTCAGGATTGAGGGGGCATATTAGATTAGTTACAAAGTTGTTATTCTATTATAACTGATTCTTATTCAAACTTTGTGTTTCAGTGTTTATATTGCTCATATATAAATACTGTTCTATTTGTAAGAACACTCTCTATAACAGAAAATGATAATCTCTCGATCAATAAAAGTTCTACCAAGTTAGTCCAGCTCCGCTTCCTCTCTTTCTTGTTCTCAGATCTCTATCTTTCACAATACTAACCCTCGACGAATAGAGACGAAGAGGATCTGGGTGCTTAATTTTCTGATAAAAGTTGAGGAATAAGTGGGGAGAGAAGAGAGAGCACCGTCAAAAGTCTATAATGTTTTTTTTATAAGTCTACAATGTGCTAATTTGCTAAAGTAATATGTTTAAGACTTGCAAAATGGATCGCATGAGTTGGAATTTACACGTTACTTTAACTCTTCTAATCAAATTGAACATCAGTCACCAACTAATCCAAATCATTAGCAGGATAAAACTGTTACCAATATCTGAAGCAAAGCATGGAGATTCCAAGTGGTATTTGACCTTAACGAACATTTGCTAAACATATTGTTGACTTAATTATTGTAACGCTAGCGAGATGATCATTAACGGGTTGTTATAATTGAATCCTCACATGATGTGATGCGTGCATGTACTTATAACCTATTGTTCCTCTCATCAATCAATAATTATAGTATTTTCACGTCTCGCTATAATAATATGTAAGAATAAGAACAAACATCTGAACATATATGTATGTACAATTAATTTATAATTTTCAAAAGTCAAACAATATAACATGGGCAAACAACTTGTCATACCATATAATATAGTATTACCATTTACCCAAACACACGACATACTACTATTTGAGGTATAGAGACTGACGGACACACACCGTGGACGATTATTCTACATCTACAGTGCCGTATGGAAATAAAATAAAATTGACCATAGCGGCATAGCCTCAAGCTGACCGGTGCGACGGCGATGGGAGTAAATACTATACATTTAATTTATTTAATAATTTTGTTTTTCGAAGGAAAGCCGTACTTTTGTACAATTTCATGTGATGATCTTTGATAACTTTTTTATATATTATATATAGTTCCTATAATAATTGTGTTTAAACCTTTTTAGCAAAGTTTTTATATAGTTAATATTTAATTAATTTTATATGGATGAATAGAGTAAACTTGTTTTGGTTAATCACAAAATAAAAAAAAAGTGTAATTCGTTCTAAAATTATTTGTTTTGTTTTATTGGATCATTCTCTTTTCTAACTTTTAGTTTTTTTAAAAAAAAGTTCCTTTTTTTTATTCTTCATCTAAGTTGTGGGATTTACTTTCTTTAACACTATAATATATATATTTTAAAAAAAATCTGTTCACCCATATATGCTATCTTATTCTGCCCATATTAATTGACCTATATTTTCTCATAAATATTGTTTTTTTTTTTTACAATCATAACACAATTTATTGAGGATGGGTGTCAAGTGTCAACCTGCAACGTATTATGGGATAGTTCTATCTCACTTATGATATTATAAATATTGTTAAGTGCTAAGTACTTACGAATTAATGACCATGATCAGTATTACTCATTGACAAGATGTTTATAACGTATAATAGATTTTGCTTTCACTACATAAACAAGATATATGAAAAATTGAATTGAATTCATTTACACCTTTTTTCTCTTTTCTTTTCTTTTCAATTTTAATTTACATTTTATTAATGTATATATAATTCATAGTATAAGGGATCAGCGTGTCCATTGTGCAGCCAGCGGTAGAGATGAGTGGACAGTCCAAGCACTGTTTTTTATTATATTAACTTCAATTAGTTGTAATTTTTAAAATATAGGTCTAAAATAGAAAAAATTATATCATTATTCATCAAAATTCAAACTCTTCAAAATAATAGCAGAAATGAATATGTTTTGACAATTTCAAATTTTGTACTCCCTCCGTTAATTAATAACTGTCATTTTAGGGCGTGATTCTTGTTCTCATTCTAATTTTTTGACAATCTTTTTTTTTCACTTTTAATCCTACTATTCAACACAAAGTAATTATTATCTAGATGGAAAAGTAAAAAGTAAGGGTACATACATCATTTTTCTATTTTTCTTAATAAGTGTGCAAGTTTTTAAAATAACAGATATTGTTTAACAGAGGGAGTATTATTTACATGTGTATATCTATACATATCAACCATACTTGATTCACCATATACAATTTAAAATACACTATACACCAAAAACAATACACTACAAAACAATAATGATTCATTATCTGTTTTGAAATTGGTATGTTAGAAAATATACGATTCACCATATAAGGCTTAACATACATCATACAAATAATAATGATACACCATAAAACCTTAATAATACATTACAAAATAATAATGATACACCATAAAACAATAATGATTTTTTTATTGTTCTGAAGTTTGCTATCTAATTCACTATTTATTAGTTAATGGACATAATATCAATTTTAATAAATCATAATATCAAAACTAATGAATCATATAATCAATTTAGTGTATCATCGCAAACATGTAAATAATACACCACAAAACAATAGTAATACAACACAAAATAATAATAATATTTTATCAGTTCCAAAATTTATTATCTAATTCACCACTTATTAGTTAATGGATCATAATATATGTTCAACATGTAAGACTTAACATACATCATGCAAATAATAATAATACACTACAAAATAATAATGGTATTTGCTTTAAAAAATAATAATGATATTTTATTAGTTCTAAAGTTTGTTATCTAATTCACCACTTATTAATTAATGAATCATAATATCAATTTTAATGAATCATAATATCAAAACCAGTGAATCATAACATCATTTTAGTGTAGGAAAATTTCATGAAATATCACTATATTTTTGGCTAATTCATGAAATGTCACTAAGAAAAAAAGAAAAGTCACAAAATGCCATTATATTTTGCAAAAGTCCATGAAATGTCAATATGTCATTGACCATAAGCAAAAAAGACAACTAGTTAACAAAGTAGTTTTAAAGTTCATAATATGCCAGTAAGTGTTAAAAAATTCACTAAAATTCACAAAAAAATCAATATATTATAAAAATATAGGTAACTATAGGAACATTATTAAAAATTAAACAAAAGATTTACTAAAATATCAAAAACAATGAAAAAATAAATAAGGAAAATTACATCCCCACCCATGATGTTTGATGAAATTACACACCCCACCCACGAGGTTTCAAAAATTACATTGTCCACCCATGTGGTTTCCTCTATTTTACATCCGGCAACTTTTCTAATATTTAATCAACTTAAAAGATGCTTAAATGTTGTCCAAAATTGATGAAACTTTACATGAACGATGCTAAGGTGTTATATTTTGGTCTAGTGTGAAATCCAAAGTTTTTTGAGCTCATATGTGATCCGTAGGACCCAGTGAAACATGTGACATGTAAACATGTTTTTATTGGGTCCCACAGGTCATATATAAGCTTTAAAAACTTTGGATTTGGCGTTGGACAAAAATACAACACCTTAGCATCATCCATGTACAGTTTTATCATTTTGGACAACATTTAAGCATTTTTAAGTTGATGAAATATTTAAAAAGTTGTCGGATGTAAAATAAAGGAAACCACATGGGTGGACAAAGTAATTTTTGAAACCGTGGGTGGGGTGTGTAATTTCACCAAACATCATGGGTGGGGGATGTAATTTTCCCAAATAAATATTTCTTAGATGTGTTTCAAATTATTTAAGACCATAAAAAAGAATATAAAGTTTTATATACATAATTTATACTAATGTTTGTTCAAATTTAGACCAATATAGTACCATAATTTATACCAATTAATTACTAGAATTTATACCAATTAATTACCATTACTTTTACCATACAGTTTTAAATTATTATTTTCTACAAATTAAATTAATTTATACCAATTATTTATCATAATTTATACCATTAATTAGCATAATTTATAACAATTAATTATCATAATTTTTACCATACATTTTAAAATTATTTATTCAAAAAAGTTATTTTAAATTTTTTAATAAAATTTGAAATTTTATTTTTTTATATTCTATTTGTAGATGAATTTATGACATAATATAATTTTTTTCAAATAAATAATTTGAATTGATAAAAAAAGTTAATTTGAAAATGTATGGTACAAGTTTTGGTAATTAATTGGTAGTAGTTATGGTGCTTAATTGGTGAAAATTATGTCAAAAATTTTGACTAGTGCCAATTAAACATTATAACTAGTACTAATTAATTATCATAATTTGTACCATACATTTTCAAATTATCTTTTTTTAACAATTTAAATTTTTTTTTGAAATATTATGTTGTAAAGTCATCTTCAAAATAGAATATAACTTTAAAAAATCCTAAATTTTAATTAAAAATTTAAAATAATTTATTTTGAATAAATAATATAAATTGGTAGAAAAAATAATTTTAAAATGTATGGTAAAAATGGTGGTAATTAATTGGTATAAATTATAGTAGTACATTGGTCTAAATTTGTAAAAAAATCAGTATAATTTATCTGTTTAAAACTCCATATTAATTTTTATGGTACTAAATAATTTTGAAAAAAATCTAAGAAAATATTTACATTTTTCAAGTTTTTATGATATTTTTATATATTTGTTTTTTTTTTTAATTTTTTTATAATATTTTAAATATATTCTTATAGTTACCTATATTTTATAATATTTTGATTCTTTTGTGAATTTTTCAACATTTAGTCGCATATTAGAACTTTAAAACTACTTTGTTAACTAGTAGGGGCATTTTTTATCTTTTTGCTTCTGGTCAATGACATAGTGACATTTCATGAACTTTTACAAAAATATAGTTGCATTTCATGACTTTCTTTTTTAGTGGCATTTCATGAATTAACCAAAAATATAGTGGCATTTCTTGAATTTTCAAAAGTATCATCATAAACATAAAAAAATATTTTTTTTAAGTTGTCAAAATATATTCATGACTGATCTTGTTTTGAAGATTGAATTTAGGTGAACAATGATATTTTTTTTATTTTGGACTTATTTTAAAATTATAATCATATAAAATTAATATAGTAAAAAGACAATCAAGTTAAAAGAATAATCAAGTAAACAGCTGAGATTGTCAAATCACTAGGTCGCGTGTATCTTTGCAGGCGGGACGGATTCACAGTCGAATTTGTGATAAGGGATATAAAAGAAAGTAAAATCAAAATAATTATGATTACATGAAAATGCAATCAAAGAAAAGAAAAACATAAAAAATCTAACACGATAGACGATTATAAGCGGAGGGAGTATATCAACCATTTTTATACCTAAAGTTTTTTTTTTTTTTGAGAAGAATATAACTAAAGTTATTGGTAATTAATATGGCTATACCTTTTGATATCTAATTAATATGGCTATACCGACTGAATACCGTACGTTCTTTCTTATTAATGTTTAAAAAAAAGAGAGAGAGAAATAAACTCGTACATGATATCTAACACATAACAAAGCTATTTTTTTTTTTGATTGGTAACAGCAGTGGACATAACAAAGCTATTTGACAATCATCACACATGTTATCTTAGAAAAAATAGTAGTATACTACATGTTATCCTAAAAAACGTATGCCATGACATAGATATAAGCAATTAATATCGAGCTAGATATCAACGTATCACATGGGATCTGGCTTAATTTCGGCCTAATTTTGAGGAAACATGTGCACTGATCTGTACAACAAGCTATATATGCATGTATAATGGATCGGCGCTGGTCAAGAAAAACAACTTTTTTTGTTGTATTTTTTAGTAAACGACTATTCAACATGGTTATTAATTTTTTTTTAAGAACATTGTGACCTTATAATAAAACACATAGCAAGCACAAGGGGAAAGACCCTCATGTCATACTAGTTCCAAATCTAACTTACAAACCATACTAATATTAGGGGGAACAAGCTCCCCCAACCACACCCGATTACTCTCATAGAGAGGATTCCCCAAATTACAGATAATCTTAGTCAGATAATTGTCATACAAAGAGGCTTCACTTGTAATAATACTAGCGAAATAAGAAAGTAATCCTCGCACCCTCAAGATATCATCCCAACTGGCATTGGGTCTTCTGATATCTCTCAAATTGAGGATGCCCTCGAAATAATTATCAATTGATTCAAAACAAATGCTATGGCTACCCACCGAGATAGCAAGCTCCATGGCAATTCTTTTTGCTTTAATATCAGCATACTGCACATTATTGGTGCTGGAAATTCTTCGATTGAAAACTACAATAGGCCGACCACGATCGTCTCGGATGAGGCCAGCTATGATCCGGTACCCAAGACGACTAGCATGCATACCCGTACAAATACTATGAGAGCCCGATGGAGGAGGATGCCAACTCCTAGGAGAAAAGAGATGAGAGGAGACCTTCATGACTGAAAGATAAGCTTCAGTAAAGGAGTTGTTTACCTCGACTTCTTTCCACCAAGAAAGCTCTGGATTATGCTTGACTTTATTCCTCGAAGCATATATGACCCAAAGCTTGTTAGCTATAAGAGATAGCTTCTTCACACTCCACACCTCAGACATCCGAAAAAACCAGTCCAACATACCATCCACATTATTAGGGATTTCATTGACATCCACCGAGCCCCTCCATATATCTCTAACAGCACAGCAAAAGAAGAAACAATGAGCCAAGTTGTCCTTAGCCCCACAGAAGAAACACTTGGAATCACCTCCAATCCGTCTAGCCATATTATCCTGGCAAGGGATAATATTTCCCAAGAACTTCCAGAGATTAAGTTTAACTATAGGGCAACAAATGGAGCTGATAATCTTCTTACCAGTCCTACCGATGGAGAGGGGGGAAGTGGAGGAGCTTCCCTCCCCTGTTTCTTTTACCAGAGAGATATAAGCTGATTTAACCGAGAACTTGTTGTCTTTGGAGAAGACCCAGGACCACTGATTAGAACTATCCAGGTCATGTGGAATAGGAGACAGAGGCTCATCCCCCATAGGAGGAAGAGGCCGAGCTCCTTCTTTGAGCAAATCCAATACCAAAGAGATGGACTTCCAGATGGGGCTACCTTTATTTGAAGGGAGGCACTCACTAATATTGTTGTCAGGGTAATAGAGCTGCTTCATAACTTGAGCTACTAGAGACCCCGGACAAGAGAGTAATCTCCAAAGCTGTTTAACCAAAAGAGCTTTATTGAAATTTTCCACTTCTCTGAAACCAAGGCCTCCTTGGTCCGAAGTGACACAAACATTTGACCATTTAGTCCAGTGGAGAGCTCTTTTATCGACTTTCCCACTCCACCAGAAGGAGGAGAAGGCTGAATTGAGTTTCGCAATAATACCTTTGGGAAGAGCAAAAAGGGACATGGTGTAGTTAGGAATAGACTGAAGAACACTGGACACCATGACGGACCTAGCTGCTTGAGCCATAGGTTTAGTCCAACTGGAAACCCTTTTGTGAACTGATTCAATAAGATAGGTAAAGAGATCATGTTTTCTCCTACCTATCTTGAGGGGAAGGCCTAGGTATTTGGAGAAGCAAGGTACCTCTTGAACATTCAGAAGTCTGGAGAGATTGTCTTTAATGGGGGGAGATAATCTTTTGCTAAACACCAATTCAGATTTGAGATGGTTAATTTTGTGGCCGGAGGCTTGAAGGAATTTTGTTAGAATATGGTTCAGGCGGGAAATATTAGTGGGTTTGGCTTTACCAAAAAGGAGAAGATCATCAGCGAAAGCTAGGTGGGATATAGACGGACAGAGAGGGGAGAGCTTGATCCCATGAAAATCTCCCTTAAACTCGGACTTATTAAGGAAACTAGACAAGGCTTCCTGGGCCAAAATGAATAGGAAGGGAGAGAGAGAGGGTCTCCTTGTCTAATGCCCCTAGTTTGGTCGAAAGTATTACCTGGCTTGCCGTTGATGAGGATAGCACATCTGACTGAGCAGACACAGTTCATAACCGGAGTAATCCAATGGGAAGGGAAGCCCATGGAAAGGAGAACATCTTGGAGGAAGCTCCACTCCAATCTATCATACGCCTTGCTAAAGTCCAGCTAAAGGGCAAAGAAACCATTTTTAACAGCTTGATTCTTCTCTAAAAAGTGTTGGATCTCGCCTGCTAGAATGATATTATCAATAATAAGTCTCCCTTTCACAAACCCAGATTAATTGAGAGAGATGAGATGCGGTAGAATATGTTGAACCCTATTTGCCAAAGTCTTGGAAGCAATCTTATACGCAAAGTTACAGAGAGCAATCGGTCTGAATTTATCAATCTCTGTCGCCACCGCAATCTTAGGGATAAGAGTGATAAAATACTCATTCAAGGATTCTGGGACGGGCTGGCCTCTAAGAATAGGCATGACTGCATCAATAATTTGGTTCCCAATGATATGCCAAAAGGTGATAAAGAATTTACCATTGAAGCCATCCGGCCCGGGGGCTTTGTTGGCTCCTAATTGTTTCACAGCAGAAATGATTTCCTCTCTAGTATAAGGCCTGCTCAGCTCAAAGATAAAGCTACCATTTAGCCGGCCTCCACCGCTCCCAAAAGGTCCCTATCCACCTGGGGTTGGGAAGAAGAAAAGAGATTTTGGAAATACTCTCTAGCTATGGATTCTATACTCTGCCAAGAATACTGCATAGTGTTCCCAGAGTCTAGGAGACCAAAGATCTCTTTGGATCTTTTAATAGAGGAAGCCCTAGCATGGAAATAACCAGTATTCTTATCTCCTTCCTTAATCCACTTATCTCTGGATCGTTGCTTCCACCAAATTTCCTCCCGGAAAGAAAGCAACTCAATTTCCAAAAGGAGCCTCTTTCTATTATTGATAGCTCCCAAAGAGCTATCACTAATAGAGATCTTTCGTAACTCTTTCTTCTTATTTATGATCTTCCATTTAATCTTGGAGATAGACCACCCCTTCCATTCACTTAGCTTCCGAGTACATAAATCTAGAGAAGTAGTAACGTTAGAGTAATTGTTACTCCAGACATCCGTAACTATCTCAGCACACTTGGGATCCAAGCACCAACCGTTTTCAAATTTGAAAATTTTTGCCGGAACTTTATGAATACCAAAGAACCTGATAAGAAGAGGACAGTGATCTGAAGCTTCCCGGGGGAGATGTTCCACAAAAATATTGGGGAAGGCCTGTAACCCAGCAGAGGATCAAAACACTCTATCCAGTCTACTGTGGGAATGGAAGTCCCCATCCTGGCAATTGGTATAAGTAGAACTCTCTCCAAAGAACCCGATATCATGGAGATCACATTCAGAAATGGCCTCTCTGAATAGGGCCATGTGAACATCTTGCCTGATTCTACCCCCGATCTTCTCAGAGGCATGAAGAATCTGATTGAAATCCCCAGCTATCACCCAGGGTAGGCTAACTTGCTTACCAAGAATTCGGAGAAGTTTCCAGGACAAATGCTTAAGAGACCAATTTTACCACCCGTAAAACCCGGTAAAAACAAAGTGGAGATCACCCGGCATAGACATACTGGCAGACATATGATGCCTAGATTGAGAGATCATCGAGCATCCTAGGGAACTTTTCCACATAAGACAGAGACCTCCACTCCTTCCTCTGCTTGACACCGCTAGCCCGCTATACAGAGGGAACATCCCAAAGAAAAGCTCCATATCCATGTCAGACTTGTGACTTGTGTCAAGATTGACATCCCTACCATCAAGGGTTCTCCCGTGGTAAAGTACATAGTACTTTGTTTCTTAAGTTTCAAGAGTCTGGCATTTTCCTAGTCGAAATTTACGTCAATGATATTGTTTTTGGTTCTACATGCTCTGCACTGGCAAAATTTTGAAATAAAATTTTCTATTAGTATGGGCGAGCTCACCTTTTTCTTAGGGTTGCAGATTCATCAGACTAAAACTCACTCTTATGTCGGGCAAGGAAAGTATGTTGCTGAGTTAATAACCAAGTTTGGTTTTGACTCTACCAAACCTATGTCTACACCAATGTCGAGTGTTATCAAACTTGGTGATGAGTTTAGCGCTGAAGCTACAGATCAAACTGGATACTAGACAATGATTGGTTCTCTCATGTACCTCACTACAAGTCATCAAGATCTGTTATATAATTGCTTCTGTGCACGCTTTCGAGCTGATCCTCGTGTACCACATCTCCAGGCAGTTAAAATAATCTTTCACTATATGAAAAGTACAACTAACCTTGGTTTGGTTTATCATGTAGGCTCATCATTCAGAGCCTTTACGGATGCTGATTTTGGTGGTTCCCTTAAGGACCGCAAGAGTACTTCGTGGTGTGCTCAACTTGTGGGTACAAGTCTAGTCTCGTGGTTTTCCAAAAAACAATGCTCGGTTGCGCTTTCCACAACAAAAGAAGAATACATTGCAGCGGTAGCTTGTTGTGCTCAAATTCTCTGGTTGCAATTTCAATTAGCGGACTATGAACTTACACAATCACCTGTACCAATCTACTGTGATAATCAATCAACCATTGCATTGTTAAAGAACCCGGTACAACACTCACAGACAAAGCATATTGAGACGTGTAATCATTTCCTTTGTGAGAAAGGCACTGTGGAATTGTTACATTGTTCGACGGATCAGCAAATAGCTGATATATTTTCACCAAGCCACTTCTTCAAGAGATATTTTCTCATCTCAGTCTAGCACTGGGCATGATTAATATTGGTCCATTCTTTTTAATTACTGTATTGTTCTCTTTTGATAGTTAAAACTTGGTACTTAAGCATGAGTGAAGTGTGTCATACAACTTTCTACATTTATAGTGAGACTATTATTTGCGTGGATGACTTACATTATGGCTGATTGGAATCAATTTTATATTTGAAAGTGGTTTTATTTGTATACACAATTGTTACCTGTCACACACGCTTTATTTTCATGATTTTCACTTTTCTTTTCCAGTTTTTTTACTTAAAAAAAACTACAAACACTTTTATAACTTCCCGCTTTACTAGTCTTTTTCTTTCTTCTGCTTTTCGTGCCAGTCTCACGCCCATTCCAGTTTCTCCCCTTCTTGTCAGTTGTGTTCATTCATCTTCCTTGCTCTTCATCCTGTTTCTTGATTTTTCCTTAATATTTATGTCACGACAATGGAGCTTGTGCCCTACGATCCACTGTTTGCTTAAGCCCAAATTTTGGCTTCACTTCCCACTGTTTCTCTCTTCCATCTTCGCCATTTCATTCTTTTATTGTTTTCTACGTCGATCAAACCCTAATCGACTCAGCTTTGTCCTCATCCATGCCTGAACACCTTCTTCCCCTGGCCATCTAACCTCCTACTTTACCAATATATGCTCCTCCACCTCAGTCTCCTCCCCATTCCACAAAATATACTGTTGATTTCCCCCAGTTGAGTCTTCAGCACAAGTCTTTGATTCCGACTCTCCTATTCCACCTGCTGAGCCCGAGATTTACCCATACACCGATCTTTGCTAAAACTCGCAAAGCTAGAGTTTGTCCTCGCCCATCTTCTGCATCACTTCGACGACGTCAATCTCTTCGACATCATCGCTCTTAAAACACCCAACCTCCGTCAACAGCTTCTCACACAACCGACATTGTGTCTGATGAAGATGACATTCCTTTGGCTGCTCTCTAGCGTCATAAACGAGTTGTTGATGATTACATCCACATGCATCTACTTTAAAGCGACGTTGCTATGCATCCCCTGATGAATCTTGCTCTGCTACCACATCTAATGAACCAAAGGGCCCCAACCATGACATCAGATTTTGATTGGCCTAGTAACTCTTTACCTTGCTTCCCACTTTTAAGTTGGAAATTAAAATTCTCACATAGTGGTAGGCAAGAGGGTACATTGTTTTGGCTGCGTAAAAACCGTCTGTCTGCTCTGGCAAGTTGTCTTGTCAGCACAGGAGGGTCTACTATCTTCAATTCTGGTGTGCACATATATTGGGATGTTGTGTGGGTGAGTTCTATTTAAATTTGTGCTTTGATGAGGATTATCTTGCCAAATCCAGATTGGGGATATATAAATTGAGATTACACTAGATTTACTTGCTGTTGTTCTTGAGATTCAGGCCAACAGAAGGTGTTAAAGCTTTTTCTCGTGAGATAACACCTTTGCTGAAGGGAAAACGGATGAAGAGTTATTTGGGTACTTTTGGCATTGAACCAAAAACAAGAAAGATTTGTCTGCCCCTTAAAGACTGTTGGATGTGTTGGGAAGACTTCTTCATATGGTTATTTATCAAGGTATTGCACCTCACAATGATCAGTGTGGGACTGTGACCTTTTTTTGATATCTGTCTAATGTGGTGTTTTGTCCAAAAGTTTCCAGTTAGTCTGGCCCGTTGGTTGAGGGAGTTCAGACTGATCTACAACAGAAGTCAGCTGCTGATTTGATGCCCATGAAATTTGCGGGAACAATTTTGGCTCCGTCGAAGGTATGTAGCTTAGAGCTTCCTGCTTCTAGCCTACATCCTCGTTTACTCTACATTTCTGTGAGGGTTGACCGAAAGCATCTTATTACTGCTATGGTTGACACAGGAGCCACCGAGAACTATCTAGATCTCGGCGCCTGCAAGGCGCTGGGACTTTTACTGACCCCAAACCAGTCTGCAGCAACATCGGCAAATCGTGGAGTAATGGTCGTTCACAGTAGTTGTAGAGTGTACATAGAAGTGGGCAAATGGTTTTGGGATCAGACTTTTGATGTGATGGATATGCCTGACTTTCCAATGATTTTGGGAAGCCCGTTCATAGATGTAGCCAGGGCCGAGCCGAGGGGTGCACCCCCGAGGCATTTTGGTGGCTGATGAGCGTTGCCCTTGTTTGTTGATGCTGTCCCAGCTTTGAGTACTCCCTCACGAAGCTCCCAAAAGGTTTTGGGGACCTGCCCAGTTCTGGAGCAAAAGATAGAAGGTGTTTGGCGATTCTCGCCGTGGTGCGGCAGGAGAAACCTTCAGTTGCGGAAGCCATACCAGTAGAAATGCAGGACTTGCTCTCTGAGAATGTGGACCTGATGCCCCCAGAGTTGCCTCCGGGACTACCCCCACGACGTCCCATCGACCATCGCATCGAGCTGGTTCCTGGTGCAGTGCCCCCTGCCCAGGCTCCTTATCGTATGTCGCCGATGGAGTTGAATGAATTGAGAACTCAGTTGACTGAGCTCCTGGAAACGGGGAAAATCCGTCCATCTCGAGCACCTTATGGAGCGCCAGTCCTATTCCAGAGGAAAGCTGATGGGTCTCTACGGTTGTGTATTGACTATCGGCACTGAATAAGGTGACGGTGAAGAACAAGTACCCGATTCCTCGTCAGGATGACCTGTTCGACCGTCTCTCTAAGCCACGTTTTTCACCAAGCTAGATTTGCGCTCGGGCTATTGGCAGGTCCGGAGAGCAAGGAGATGAGGGAAAGACAACTTGTGTAACTCGTTATGGATCCTTTGAATTTTTAGTGATGTCTTTCGGTATGTAACGCTTCGACGACCTTTTGTAATCTAATGAATGATGTTTTATTTAGGTATATCGATGATTTTGTGGTTGTCTATCTTGATGATATTGTTTATATAGCAATACTCTCCATGACCACTTGCGCCATGTGAAACTGGTGTTTGATAGACTTCGTGAGCATCAACTTTATATCAAGAAAGAAAAGTGCTCCTTTTCCCAACAGGGCATCACTTTTCTCGGTCATGTTGTCTCCAAGGGGCCATCTACATGGATGCCTCTAAGGTTTCGACTATCCTTGATTGGCCCGCACCCAATGATGTTCTGAGTTACGCTCTTTCCTTGGACTAGCGAACTATTATCGTGGTTCTTTGAGGGATACGCTGACAAGGTGGCGCCCTTGAGTGATCTGTTGAAGAAGGAAAATCATGGGTATGGTTGAAGGAGCAGCAAGATGCGTTTGAACGGTTAAAGAGGGCTATCTCTTCTGAGCCTGTGTTGAAGCTCCCGGAGTTTGACAAACCATTTGAGGTGCACACTGACGCTTCCGGCAGAGCGATTGGTGGGGTCTTGGTTCAAGATGGGCATCCGTGCGCGTTTGAGAGTTGTAAGCTAAAAGATCCTGAAACGCGCTACTCAACTCATGAGAAAGAGATGTTGGCGGTAGTTCATTGCCTCTCGATTTGGAGGCATTATCTACTGGGAACTAACTTTTTCATGGTAACGGACAACGTAGCCAACATATATTTTGCGACCCAGAAGAAGCTATCACCCAAGCAGGCTCGTTGGCAAGAATTTCTTGGTGAATTCGATTTTGAATGGATTCATAGACCGGGATCGCACAATGTTGTCCCTGATGCCTTGAGTCGGCGGTGCCTTGCGGTGATCCAGTCAGTGTCTCGAGCTGAAACTGACTTGGCGGGTCGAATCCGTGAAGCGGCTAAGACTGATCCTTCATACCAGCAAATCTGTGATAAGGTGCGGTTGGGGAAGTCCAAGCGTTTCCACCTGCTCGAGCAGAGATGCGTGGTGGTCCCTGCTGGTAGAATCCGCATAGAGTTATTGCGGGAATTCCATGATGCAAAATGGGCTGGCCATGCAGGAACAAAACGAACCTTGGCGTTGATAAAAAAAGCTTCTATTGGCCAAGGATGAAGGTTGATGTGGAGGACTATGTAAGGTCTTGTTTGGTATGTCAACAGAACAAGGTTGAAAGGAAGAAGACGGCGGGACTCCTCAACCCGTTGCCTGCTCCAAACAATCCATGGGAGTCGATTTCTATGGATTTTGTCTCAGGTTTCCCTTCGGTGAAGGGGAAAACTTCTGTCCTTGTTGTTTGTGGACCGGTTCTCCAAGTATGCTGTGTTTATACCAGCACCCTCGAACTGCCCTGCGACTTGTGACAGCAAGGTTGTTCCATGCCCACGTCGTTAAGTACTTTGGACTCCCCCGTGATGTGATAAGTGATCGTGATACGAGATTCACGGGACGGTTTTGGGTGGGTGACGCTCTTTGGCCTTATGGGCTCTGAGCTGAAGTTCTCTACTGCGAATCATCCACAGACGGATGGCCAAACTGAGAGGGTGAATGCACTCTTGGAGGAATACCTTAGGCATTATGTCACAGGTTCCCAAAAGAACTGGATTCATTTGCTTGATACCGAGCAAATGTGCTATAACCTGCACAAATGTTCGGCTACTGAGCGAAGCCCCTTTGAGTTGGTCATGGGTTGGCAGCCCTTGACCCCGGCCGAAGTTGCGAAGCAGGCGGCCACGGGTGAATGTCCGCGGCCTATCGGTTCGTACACGATCGTCAAGCGATGTTGAAGGCAGCGAGAAAGCATGGAGCTAGCTAGGAACCGAATGAAGAGGTTTGCGGACCAAAAGTGGCGTCCCCTCGAGTTCAAAGTTGGTGACAAAGTGATGCTGAAATTGACGCCTCAGATTATGAAGCAGATCAAGCGTCCTAGACACAGGGGTTTGGTCCAGCGCTTTGATGGACCATTCGAGGTGATCCGCCGAGTGGGTAACTCTGCCTACAGGTTAGAACTCCCCGAAAGACTGAAGGCTCACCCGACTTTCCATGTGAGTTACCTAAAGCCATTCGTTGCGGATGTCGAAATGGTTCATGTGGAAAGAGCTAGAGCCCCGCCTGCCGTGGTGATGGAATACACGAAGAACATAGATGAAATCCTTGATCATCGGATGCGGGGATGGAGATCGAATCGTTCGACGGAGTTCCTGGTCCATTGGAAGGGCGAAGCTAGGGAAGATGC
This sequence comes from Limonium bicolor, assembly GCA_023374045.1. NCBI lineage: Eukaryota > Viridiplantae > Streptophyta > Magnoliopsida > Caryophyllales > Plumbaginaceae > Limonium > Limonium bicolor. Next base: position 78,798,441 of record CM041782.1, read on the forward strand.
AACTTGGGAAAAGCATAAAGATTTGTGGCAATTTCAGGATAAAATAAAAATGTACCTAGACGCTTTGCTGGGGACGACAAAGAAATAGGTGGGGGTGGTTTGTCATGCCCCATTTTGTAATGTGGCTTGAGTTGGGGGTCATTTGTACTGGATGTAATGATACCGAATGTAATCAAGTTACTTAATGAATAAAAGAAGTAGCCACATTCTATTCAGCTATCCCAATGTTGCAATGACTTCAGTCACCCGTGTATTACTGTAACACCCCTAATCCTAAACCTGTAACAACATCGCATGTCGTAGCATAATAAATAATAGTTCGCAGCGGAAAATAAAACTATCTAACCTTGGTGTTACACGTCGTTACTCACCCTTGTGTGTAACAAGGCATCCATCCAACAACCTTAACTCCTCACGCTGTGATGAATAGATACTGAGCACTCTACTTATTACAAACCAAATCCAACTACATGAGCAACTAACTGAATACAACAACTCCTCAATACAATACATAAATAAACTTAAAAGTGTTTCTTGAGAACACATCAGCTACCCTGGTTTCCCGCTCTCCGGCTTGAGTCTTCTTCGATAACCTGGAATGTTTGGCCCAATGAAGGGCTCAGCAATCGAAATGCTGGTATGCTAAATGTATTCCTTAGTCATCTAGATTCCTTAAGTCGTTTTAGCCATCTTGATATTTAGATTCATTACAAGATATTCCGGTTTACAATACTAACAGTAATAAATGTAATCATTAAACAATCACACAACAACTCACCTGTAAACACCAGGTACAATAGTACACAATACCAATAACCACACATCAATAATCCATAGCAATAACTAATAATCACACATCAATAATCCACAATAGTAATCAAACAAGATACGCGTATTAAACTGTACTTGTTAGTTGGCCACCTGGCCCTTATCTTTTAAACCAATCACTTAACCTTTTCCAATTAAATTCCACCTCAGGCGTCATGTCAAGACAACCCTTAATAACTTATTAATGGAAGATAGTCCCCTGGGTTCCAATGGAACCGTTACCAGCTGACCTAATGGCCCTGGATAATATATTTTGACCTATCTGGTCGAACCTGTGCACCAACGGCAGTGCCCTCCGCCATCCCCGAATGTGGCTGATGGATTCCCTTGAGTGACTCCCCATTGAAGTCTCTCGTAGTGATCACTATGCGCAACCAGAAAGTCGAAACAGTCTGGATTTCTCTCTTATAAGTTAGCCCTTTAGTCAGTGGTACAATAACCAATACTTGAATTAAGACTATAACAGTTGACCATCAGTTAGGTTCAATAATACCTAAAGGTCAGTTAGTCTTTTTTCCCAGTTTAGATGTATAAACTTCCAGTCATAAGACGTTCGCGCATAAATACAACGCAACAAGGTTGAGCAATACAATATAGAAATAATATACATAAAATCACAGATATTGCTCTTAAACAATTAACACATAACTTCTGGACCTTAGGATAATCCTTAGGACATTCAGACCACACAATTAACATACCGTTCACCAAGTAACTGCTAGCTTGACAAATTCCTGTCCAGTAGTTCCTTCTCGTACGCTGTTATATAAACATGCAATACCGGGTAATATTAATATAACTATTCACTAAATATTATAGTACTGTCACTGTAGTGTTTATACTCGTTGTATAATACCTTTGTATGTTCTTTATTTTCCCTGTTATTTAACAGTGGTCCTAGGTAGTCCATCAGTTCATTATTTTATATGATTCCCACATGTGATAATGAATTCCCATATTATGATATTTCTTCATCTCTTATTATATATCCATAATTAATTCCTGTTATTCCATATACCAATATAATTTGGTTACCTTATTATATCCATAATTATTTCATAAACTCTATATTAAATTCTTTTGGTTATTCTTAACATAACCACAATTTATTTTATAAACCTTATATTATTCCTCATAATATATCACATTACTTAACCTTAATTCCTTTCTTTATTAAATTATAAAACCAACCTTATTAATTCCTGTATTTATAAGCTGGACACAATAACTTTTATAAGTTACCAAATAACCTTATAAATTCGGTATTTATATTTTATACTCAACAACATTTATAATTTACCAAATAACCATATATCTTTTATAATCCATTAATTATCCATACTAACTTTCGGAAATTGCAAAGCAATTATATTAATTTTTATAAATGACCAAATGTCCATATTCCTTCTTGGTAATTATAATTTAAAGACACTAACCTTTATGAATTACTAATTAACCCCTTAATCATTTCGGTAATTACCAAATGAATATTCTAATCTTTATAAATTACCAAATGACCACATATATTTTCGGTCTTAATAAATAGCTTTCCTTTATTTACAATTTAACCCCAAAACTTTTATATAAGTTATATATTAACTTATAAACTATAGTTTTAATATTTATTTTCTTAAAATACTGAAGTAACCCATATATTTTCCTAAATTACGTTTCCGCCCCTAAACCAATTCGGTTTTATATAAACTTTCCCATAATTACATTTTAGCCCTTAAAACTTTATATAAGTTACATATTAACTTATAAATTATAGTTTATTATTTAATTTCTTTAAATACCGAAATGGTCCTTATAATTTTGCAAATTATGCTTTCGCCCAAATTAAATTCAGTCTAACACACTTATACTTTCATAAATTACATATCCACCCTTAAACCTTTATAAACTTAATATTTTTGTCATAAATCACTTTAACCCAAAGTTTTGGTCAACACTTTGACCAAGCCTTAATTTCATAATTAATACTTTAATATACCCATAAAACATATGTAATTCGATTTCTCTCTCTAAACTTCCAATAATTACAAAATAGTCCCAAAACTTTATAAATGTTATTTTAACACTTAAACACTTATTTAAATTCATCAAAATTCATAATATTAATTCCTACCTTATATTATACCATAAATATACCAAATCACTCCTTTAATTCTCGCTCTTATATTTTGTTCACCAAACTTTACAAAATTTGCATTTTAACCACATAACTTATTTAACTAGCCATTTAAATACTTATAGCTATTTTTAATACTCCAAATTTATAATATAAGCTAATATACTTATATACTTTCAAAAATCATCAATTAACACATTTCATTCTCATTCTTGGCCATAATAATACCTTACTATATAGTTTTTAAAACTTGATTTAAACCTTATAATAAATACATATAAATGTTTATAAGCCATATAACACTTCAAAAATTATGCTAATGACTTAGAATGATTATAAACTCAAAATAGAACATGTTATCCTTAGACAATTCGGTTTGATTGTATATGTATCATCTTTAATTTTTGTGACACAATTTTATACCTTAAGGTAATAATCTTACCTTATATGTTATAAATTATTTTCTTGACAATATAACCTATGATTTTCAGCCCTAATTTATTTAAAGGTTGTACATATTTTTATACCAAAGTTTGAAGCTTAAATCAAGCTTAAACTTAATAACCTTAATTATATTACTTACTCCTTAAATCAAGACAATTCTTGTACTTGATTTCTCCTTGAATTCCAAGCTCTCCCAAATGCTATTTTGATGAAGAGAATTCGGCCTCCTTGTATATATTTAGGAGATCCATTTGTTAGACTTCTAACAAAATTATAAATAAGATTTGAAGTAGTTTTACAAGAGTTTACCTTAGGAATTTATCAAGGTATTTTTGATACACCTTGTGATGATTGTAGATCCAAGTTTCCTTCATGAAATAATGAAGAGAATATAGATTTAGAAGTTCCTTATTTTCGAAAATGCCTTAAGGAATTTTACTAGGATTTTTCAACATAAAAATATACCTTAACTTGATCTTGTTGTTCCTTGTGTTGTTGTTGAATCTAAGAACCTCCTTGGAGTACTAATGCTTGGCGAAAATTAAGAGAGTTGCTAGGATGATTCTTGCTTCAAGACTTAGGAGATTTAACTAGGAAATTACATAGAAATGGTGTTAGAACTTAATTCACCATTAATGGAGCTTTGAAGCTCTAAAGAATGAACTAACAAAGGAAGAAGAAAAGAGAGAAGAAGAGAGGCTTACCATTCGGCCAAGGAGTTGGCAAAGGAAAGAATGAGCCTCACGTAGCAAGATAAGGAAAGGAATGAGAGGACAGAATTATTTTGACAATAATTTTCAAATTGTTTAATCTTTCTTTTTTTTAATAATTTGGTGTTTGGCTCAATAAAATTGTCTATCATTTAGACATGTTTTCGGCTGGTACATGGGAATAATGGAAGCTTTGTTTGCCACTTGAAACTAGAAGACAATACAAGTTAGGTTGGTGTAATACTTTTACAATTTAAATGTTGATTAGTCTCTTGTCTTCTCCTTGTTTTTTACGGTAGTGCTAATGTAGATTGGCTACAGATTTTAGTTGATTTAAGACAAGGGAACATGGCTATATTGGTAGGTATTTCACTTTGAATTTTACAAGGCAATCAAGGTCTTCTTTTGCTTGTTGAAATCGGCACCAAGGGTTGCTACAAGACAATTGATTCTTGTCTATCTTTGACCATGGATTATGCTTGATTAGGTATATGTTTTATTGACTACTTAATGAGAAATCATCACCCCTTATTCCTGCATAAATCGGTAGCAACATGTGACAGCACATGGCTGTTTAAATTGTTTATAGCCTAGTACAAAAGCAAATCTAGTTTTCTTATCTTATTTCATTACTTTTGCTTAGACTAATCTCTCCTTGATTTTGTTGCAGGGAAATCGGTAATGGTAGCCTTAATTGACTGATTTTTATTTGAAATTATGACATGGCATGTGCTAGGTGAGTCATCATTCCATAAGATACTTATTTTAGCCAAAATCAAGTCAAATGAGACTCAAAATGGCGCCCAAAATGGTGGTCAAATGGGACTGATTTTTACTTTGATTTTGGTTACACTATATTGTACTAAGATCATAATAGTATGTGTAATAGGTTCCAGCATTTAATTGGTACATTTATATCATGGTAAAAGATGAAAGTTTTAAGGTAAAAATGTTGGTTTTAGGTACCTTTTGACCCAAAATTCGCGCCCATTTGTACTATCAATTTAGTACTGCCACTAATTGATTTAGATGGTCATTTTATCCCCTTTTAAGATTATCAACTCGTGGCTCCTCAAAAACTTCAAGGTAATTGCGTAGAACGCACTTTTGTGACACCCAAAGGTGCGTTTTTTTGCTTTAAGGATTTTCTGAAAAATAATTAGTCGCTATGAGTTCCAAGTGTTTATTGACATTTTTATAGTCAATATTAATATGTTAAGGTGTTACATTGAGTTATATGGGGTTATATCAACCCAAAACACAATTCCCGGGCTAACCGGACAAAAAGGAGCGTTAAGAAATTCGTCCGAGCACTTTGATTATTTTTGAGGAAGTAGCTCGTGCATTCTCTTTAGAATGTTGAATAATGATGTTAGGAACTCTAAGAATGAATTTTATAGGAGTTTTTTGCCACCTTTGCACTCCTCCTGGGCATTCCCGGGGGTTTATGGGCCCTCATAAGGCATCTCCTAGCACTTTGCGTTTAACTGAGAATTTAGCGTGAGGACTTCATCTTATATATCTTATAGAGTGTTATGGTGCATTCGGAATGAAGTGTAATGCTTTACTTCATTCTATAATGTATTTCCGGGACTTTCGGGCCTTAAGGGCCTTTAACGGAACTCCCGAGCATTTTGTATTTTTACTCAGTTTCAGATGAGGTCCTGTATTCTAAGGGTCATATTGTAACACCCTACCATTCATACAATGCTTACCGTCCAATCTCCTTACACATCAGATACACGCAGCGGATACATACTTACATAATGTGGGTGATACAATGCCGTTAGTCACCCACGTGACTAACAAGGCTACTGCTACTACATACAACATCGGTCTGATGGACCGGAATCCTGAGTACTACATAACTACAACACATACTCCATTTACCAAATGAGTACTGCAATCTTCATTCCATACAATACTCCATGTACAATACAATTTAATTCACATACCGAGTCTACTAGGATCCTCATACAAGTATAATACCTCTTCCACACTCATACATACTCACTAGGAGACTACTTGCTACCCATTCCTCACAACTACTTACTTTCAAGATACAAGGTTGTGTCGCCGGTCTCTTACCTTGAACACATCCGCTTCGGGTACCTGCACACACTAAAAAATTCCCCCTAGGGGGTCAGCTTTCGCTGCGCATGATAACCGCATACCCCGCGTACTAGTAAGGGTACGCCGACCACTTGGTCGAATACATGCAGTTCATTTCTTTCAAACATACATGCATACATGCTCTTATACACAATACAATAATACTTACACAAGCATACATACATACACTTCATTACATACAAGGAATGCAATATAACCATCCAATACATACTTACCTTCTTCCGAATATACATACTCATTACATACACAAAGTACAGTTCTTGTTAGCTTCATTGGTCCACCCGGGTTAATCGGGTGGAGATTACTCTTTTACTCATTACTTCATACGTACGCATACATACTCATACTCATACTCATACATACTTACTGATCCATACTTACTTACATACTTACTCTTACTCATGTTAAGCCGGTATGGCCTCTGGGCAGGGACTACACCGTCCCCACCAGGCTTTACTTGGTTCACCAATCCAGGATGCAACCCATTTAAGGGATTTGGACCGTGGACCAGTTAAGAACCAGGAATCGGATCCAACCTCTTGTGTCTCCTCATCCTCACGCGTGGCCGAAGCTATATCGGACTTCTACTCATTCCAATTTACTCACTTAAGTTAGGAGTTAGGTAGTTAGGAATTAGTAGAAGTCAACATCCAAGCCCCGATAATACAATACACATATACACATTCATACGAGGTACAATACCTTACACAAGTACAATACGAGGTACATACACACTTCATTCCCATTTATTCATTTCATGAATTATACAAACTGTTGTTCAAGACAATGTATCAAGAACAATATAAACAAGCACAAGAAGGTGCAAGATAATCCGATTCATGCATTTATCTTATTTAGGTGATCAAATAAGCACACAAATCGGGTAACCAGATTAGGATACAGGGCATGAAGAAATCATACCTTTTTCTACAATTTACTTTACCGGTGCCCTCTTGTTCCTTAGTCCTTATTTGTTCCTCGAGTCCTATTCTTGAACCCCTGGCTACATGCCAAACGGTTCAATCAATACTACGCATTACATTACATACATAATTGCTACTCCCGTACTTACCCCGTTGTCCCGTTGTTTCGGTTTCACTTAATGTTCTTATACTTACACATTGTTTACTTCCTTTAAGTTAGTTTTCTTACTTAACATCGGTATACTTACATATATGTACATATGTATATGTGGGTACACATATATATATTTACATATATATTATTATTATTTAATTTTAAAATTTTTTTTTGTATGACTCGACTGACCTTACCCAGGGTCGGTCCCAAGGTCGGTCGAAGTCAGTAGGATAATACGCTGGAAAATTACAGGGCCGACCGACCTTGCAAGTCCGGTCCCAAGGTCGGTCCATTCCAGTGAGTTACCTGACGTGAAATTTTTAGCCCGACCGACCTGCAAGTCCATCGCAAGGTCGGTCCATTCCAGTAGGTTAAGATGAAATTTCTCTGGTTCGACCGAACTTGCAAGTCCGGTCGCAAGTTCGGTCCATTCCAGTAGGTTACAGACGGGAGAATTTCTCTGGTCCGACCGAACTTGCAAGTCCGGTCGCAAGTTCGGTCCATTCCAGAAGCTTTCCCGTCTTTGTAAATCTGGGCTCGCCGACCTTGCAAGTTCGGTCCCAAGGTCGGTCGGCCCAGTATTTGCATTTTATTTCTGTTTTCAGTTCTATACTTTGCCCATTGTTTCTCCAATCTTCCTACCTGTAATCCCACATGTTTAAACACTACCTAGGCCCTCCAAATTGCCTTAGTTCATCCACCAAACTCTTACTAAATCGATCAATCAACTTACACAATTTCATCACTTCCCTTCCACACTTACAACAGTTTTTCATCCTTCAATGCTACAGATTTTTGGTTCCAATTCTAACACTCAATACTCCTACCACCAATACCATTATTAGCATCCCAATACATTTCCAAGCAATTACACATCATCTATACCCAAGTCCAACATTCACTTTACTAAGTCTTGTACTCTAATCTTCTTCCTACTTCCTCCAATGAAATCCAATACTTCTTGCTACAGATTTATACTTCTTATTTCACATACTACTACTACTACCATTCCATAGCTACTAACATCTCTACTAACTCCAATACACACCTTGGTTTTCCCATTCACCAAGTCTTCCATACATGTACATATTCCTACCAAAATTTTGCCATGATTCACCTACATTTCTAACTTATCCATACACACAATTTTCTCACCAAATTCATACTTATTCTAGCCAAACCACAAGGGTTCTACCAGCACACATACAAATACAAATTCCTTCCCAATACACCAATACTCCATCAAACATCAATACTAATACTCATACACAACATACTTGGCTCCAAGGCCTACAATCCACATACTAATTCACAAATACTCGAACTTCCAAAATGGCATTACTAATACATTATTTTGGGTTCTTTAACTAGTTCACGCATTCCCATTATTCTAATGCATTAAAACTTAGCATTAAGGAGGAGCTCTTACCTTGAGCTTATAATTCTTCATTCCTTTTTCCAATCCTCCTCTTCTTTCTTTCTTTCTTGCCCAAATCGGCCATATGGGGAATGGAGTTTCCAAACTCCATTCCCATCATCCAAACACACAAAACAATTGTAATTAAACTATTAACCCTTAAGTTAACACTAATTCATTGAAGTGTTTAAAATAAAAATTCTAGGGCTTACCTTTGGAGAGTTTTAGAAGGGGTTTTAGCCCTTGGTTCAAGAAGGTGAATCCACCACCATTGCTAGGTTGATATTTTGCTCAAAGGAGAGAGAGAAAAACGAGGCATTACACAAGGGTAAAATCGGTTATGAAGGGAGATGGAGAAAACATGAGTTTTTCATGTAGATTTTTACCTTGTTGGAAAGAGGAGACTCCAAGCTCCATAATGGTGTGCTTTTCTCTTCAAATGGGGAAAACCCATGGGGATGAAAATCATCCTTTTCGAATTTTAAAAAGAGGGAAATGTAGAGGAGAATGAGGGGAGTTCAAATATGTAATTATTTTTACATTTGGAGCTCACATGGAGGTAGAGCATGGAGAAGAAGAGGGAGCTTCCATTGTTGTAGTGGGGAGCTCAAAATCGCAGCAAGGAGGGGGAGGGTGAGAGAAATTGGTGAGGAAGGGGGAAATAGGAGAGAGAGAAGAGAAATGAGAGGAGAGAGGGTATGTATGGTACCCTTTTTACTTTTTCTCACTTTTTGCTTTTTGCTTCTTTAATTAGTTAGCTAGTATGTGAGTGTGTGAGGGGTTTATTTACCTATTAAAATGGCCCCCCTACAGTTATACTAGCTGGAGCGTTTTCGTCTTTTACAGAAAGCGCTCGTTATTTTACCCGGTTTAGGTACTGTTCACTAACCGGCCCCGTTTTCCGGAATTTTCTCGTTTCTTTATTTTTATTGGTTATTAAGCTTCTAGATGCTTAATAATATTTATTTAATGATTTATAATTTTTACGGGTCCATTTGACCACTTAAAGTCACATTTTCGGGTTTTCTCGAAAAACGTGCTCTAAAGCTCTATTAGCGTTTAATTCATTATTTGGATCCGTTTCCTTCGGGAGTTGTTCCCATATATTATTTAGGTCTTATTAAAACTTTAGAATCCATATAATACTCTAACCGAGGTCTCATACCTCCTACGGTTATTTAACGCTTATTTAGCGTTTTTCACCTTTTAAGCGTTTCTTTATTTCTTTTGGGTTTATTTTTCCTTACCAATATTAATTTGGTACCATTAGGCCCTTAAATACGTATTAGATTAATTTTAATCCCTATATTAAGTTCGGGGTATTTCAATCTACCCCCCTTAAGAACTTTGTCCTCAAAGTTGCTCGAGGTTATAGGTTTACAATGGTACTCATTCTTACGTGTCTAGTACCAAAGCCATACCTTCTTCCTCCTTACAATTCCCAAATCCATTACTCAGGGTCTCTACATACCATACCATACCAATGTACTATAGCTACTCCAATCCGCATTACTACCGACCATCCGGTTCCTCATTACCAACTTATACATACATACAATGCAGAGCTTTTCCAAAGCAATGCAATACACATTCCACTCCCGTAGGCGCTCCGGTCATCTAGACATGGGACTCCTCTATGTCCCGCTGCCCTTGGAATAATACAACGTAATATACTACTATCTTCTCCCGTACCAGCTTCCAACAATACTTAATCTCCAGTCTATGGAAAACCCTTCCCCACGGCTACATAGAAATCCTTCTAAAACATACAACTCCAGATTCCAATTTATATTCATTACTTCTATCCTATGTGTGATTCTTGTGACCACTTGAGGGGAGCTTCAAGAATCATTCGACCCTGATGTGATCAGCATCAGTGTTGGACTATCTTTCCACCCCAATTTATGTTCGGTTTCCCTTGATCTGATCAGGATCAAGTTCGACTTCCCACATCAGGTTCAACCAACAAATAATTTAATTGTTTTCATTTTCTATCTTTTTATTCTTTCTAGTCGTGATTACGAATTCATACATCTCCAAAGGATGGAATCAATCCATCAATCATCCTCACTCTACTTCCCAAATGATTTACTCCATGGTTCAATCCTAATGCTCATTTCATCACCCTTCACTACTTCCATCCATTACTCACCATCATCTCCAATATTCTAACTAAGGAATACTACACTTATAAGATTTAGTTGACTTCAATTGTTTCAAATATTTTACTTACGATTCCACTACTCATAAACTTCATTCATCTACTATCCTCATTCATTTCATACTACTTCTTCAAAGGTTACAATACTTGTGGAGCTCCGTCCACTACTCATTACTTTTCTTTTACTAATACTCTTACATTGGTGTTACAAGATAGATATATCCATTCCATGGTATTTGCATGTTTAATGCCTAATTACCATAATTACAATATGAATGAGTACTTATGTTTATTTAACATAGTATCAATCATCAATTTGGTTCTCATTTGCTCTGCACATTGGTTTATGTGTTTTATTCACAAAACTTACGTTAAGCGGTTTTCGCTCTACCCCCCTTAAAAGGGATTACGCCCACGTAATCTACCATATTTTATTATTATTAAACTTTGGTTTAATCAGTCTGGGCAAACTGAAGTGTTTAGCTTCACTACCGTATACTATACAATATGCTCTGGTCAAAGGGATCTTAACCATACCAATGGTTTAGTCTTTGCACCAAGAGTTCCTATATGAGTTTATTTAACTCATATTTAATTTGGTTCTAGCCTAATCGGCTTCAAGGCATTAATAGCCATTGTATTATACTCCTAGCTAGGGCCCACTAGCTTCTGCTGCGCGACCCTGATAACTTGGGTTATTCACCCCTCTTGTTATCCTTAATGTGCTATACATCACCTTCTTATCCGTTTATTATGGGAATAAGGTTTACTAAACAAGTGCGGTATTCTTTCACCGTGTTTGGACTCAATGAGTTTAAGATTTATAACCAGCTCTCTGGTAATCTTCTGCACATGCTATTCGTGCTTCTACGATTATTCGTTAAGTTCCTCCGACTTATTGTCAGGCGAGGTTAAGTCACCACTTAACTGTAGCGCTTCCTCTGTTGTCAATAGCTTCTGAATTATACCAGTTCTTCCGGTTCAGTACAAGTGTCCTTTACTTGTATGACCTTGCATTTTCTATGCGTCGGTCCTTGTGACTTTCTTGTATCTTCTTTCACCTTATATTCCAATGGAATTCACATCTTGTGATTACTAGTGTGTTGTACACTCTCCATGCTTCCTTGGCCTTAGGCCGCACTGTATGTTGCTAGGCTTGCTTGACTGGCTTATGCCGTGTTTGTGGTGAAAGGAAAGATTTACTACGGTTTACATTCTCCATATCCCTAGCCATCTCATTAGATCATTAGCTGAACAAGTGCAATGCCAAAACCCCAGTCATACAGAGTGCAGAGGCGTAAACGCTTGACAGAAGGTCACTTATGTGATAGGAAGGAATATTTCTGCCTGTTATCTCATACTTATACTCCGTGTCCTTGTCTAATTACTTCCTCGTAGCGGTCGCCTGTTGCGCACCGTATTCTTACTCATTGTACAACATTGCTTTTACTGTTTCTGTTACTATAGTAGTTCCTTTTTACTTAGTGACATTGTCATTGGCACCATTTCCTTATGGTGTAAATACACTAGGAGTTTCCTGTGTTTGTGTGTATGACGGTTGTCGTAGCATACGACAATCTTATTATCTTCCCAATGTGGAGATGTCTTATTCCACTTAGGTTTTATGTGTAGGTTAACTTACCTCACATTCTATCATCATTTGTGATACAATTTACCAAGTATCTTGGTTGACCACGATAAAGCAATTTACCGGGTTACAAGCTCTCTTGAGCGTTGGTCATTCATGGTGTGCAATATGCGCTCACATTGATTGTTTTTGACAATTAATGTCCTCCCAAAGCTGAGCATTGGTTATAGGCTCTAGTTGTGCGGTTTTTTATTCTTGTATGTACATCACCGGGACATCCCATGAAGCTTCAAGGGTTTTCTGGTCCCGTTCTCCAATTGAAGAGTACTCTGTCATTGATGAATGGAAGTTCTTGTTAAGGGGTTTGTCTCCACTCATAGGTCTAATGACAAGGTTTGCTATGTTGGTGTTTACACAATGGTCCACCACATGTTTGGGTGCACAAGGAGTATGCTTACTCCGTTAAGTCGTAATGGTTTGGAAATCTCATTTCCTTATTCCATCACCCCTTGGCAATATCTATTGCATAGTTTTATTGTTATAGTAGATGGAAGCCTTTTCTAAGGTTCACATCATCACCGCATTGGTGGTCTTCGGTTAACGAGGGTCCCTTCCCTTGGTTTCTCGTAGTGTCCAAGTGTGGACTAGGCCAATGTTGGCATTATCATGATTCTTATGCCTCTGTGCTACCATTGCTACAGAAGGCATGAAGGTAATTAAAAGCTTGTCGACTGTATACTAGACTGATGTTCTAGTGACAGTGACATTGAGTTGGCCATTACTCCAAGCCACTCAGGATGTTGGGTTTGAATTTATGGTCCAGTTGCTGATTTCTTGTCGTATGAGGCAATACCTCTCGTACGTCTTGCTAATAACTGTGTGCAGGTTTGCAACCATTTAAGTTTGTATAACATATTTGGTTTACGGCTTCTGAGCCTTATTGCTGCGCGAGCTATGCTCCTTGTAAGCTGCTTGTTCATGTTTCCACTCCATGTATTCCCCATAGGCTGGAGGTATTGCTGGGCTCCGTGGTAAGTCGTGACATCACGCTTCCGTCCATAGGAGGCTCTTAGGCAATCTGGTGTGATCAGTGCCTTTGTAGACTAGGGTATTTCCTGTCAAGTGAAATCCCTTCGGTGTCTTAACCGAGTGCTCGTTCCAGCTCCTGTATTCTTGTCTTGACGCTTGTTTGACTGTTGTTAATCCAGTCACCCTCAAGGATTGCTCCTGGGTGTTGTTAGATTATGCCGTTACCTCCGGCTAATGTTTACGATATGTTATCATTATACCGCTCTACGGTATTGTAGTTAAGTTATTCCCCTTTTGGGTTATAACGTCTCCTGTCGTTGGGTAGACCGTCTGTACTTGCTCCCAGTGCTTGAGACTAGGTTTAAATATCCTCTCCGATTATGGATTGTGCTTCGTAGTAATCTCGTGATTGCTCTTGGGAGTTCTGTCCCGTTTGTTGGGCATTGTGGTGTTCACGTTAGGCAACTGCCTTACTGTGTTTAAGCTGGGTATACCTTCCAGCTATCACGTATTTGTTTGGTGTCCTCGAGACGTATCCAATGTCTATACTTACTATTCTGTGCTTTTTGCACTTCTCAGTCTTCATTCCTTATCTTCAGATGGATTCTCTGAGTTCCTTACACTTGTTCCTTAACTGAGTTTCCTTCTCCTTGATTGTCTGCGGTGTCCAGTCGTTCTGGTTAAAATTTACTCATGGTCCGTAGAACGGAGTTGACTACTTCCCGTGCGTCGCACACTACATGTGTACATACGTGGGGTACCATATTGATACGTTACCACTTACCCAACTATATGTCGGGCCCGCAAGCTCCTTCGGAGTGCGGTTGTCCCACATCCCGTAACGGGTACACTCGTAGTGTTCGTCACACGCCTAGGTGAAGTATTCTGTTGCCAACTCCTCTTGTATCATTCTATGATACTCACCGTATTCATGTTGGTTCGGCTTTTAAAATCCAAGGGTTTAAAAGAAGGTTTGTGGTTTTGAAATAAAACTTGGTTTGAAAACTATGGTTCGGTGTTAAAAGAAGTTCTTCATGGCATAGCCATGTTCGAAATCTTGACCAAGTCCAGCTTCTCGCTGACTGGTATGTTCTAAATACAGTGGTCGGGCCGTTAGGCCTTTCCAAGGTTCCATTCTTTCAGTGTCAGGATTTGTGATCCAGTAATTGTTTCATTATGGTCACAACACATTACTATGTACTTGTGACGTGTTAGGGTTCCTCTGTATGTTCCTGTCCTTGCTGCACTTGCCGTGGCAAGTGCGTGGTATTGGTGGTTTTTGGGTAAACCTACACCGGTCACGGTATGGTTTCCACTAGTACTTGATAGTCTTGTTGACTCTTCCCTCGATCTTATTGATCTACAATTGGTATACTCGATCCCTTAGGTAGCTTCTTGGTGGTCTAGACATGGCTGTCGTAGATCTGGGTACTTCTCCAATCCTTGGAGATTCCCACTCCATTTGGTTTAGTGTCGTTCCTTGTGGCTCGTTCCCACACATCTGTGGTGGTTACTGAGCCTTCCCTGTTTAGGCACTACTCTTGTAGTCCTATTGGATTATATCTCATGGTTGTTCTTGTAATTGTCTGAGCTATATTGGCTAGGTATTGCAACCTTAATGGCGTCGTAGTTTCGGAGTTAACCGCTTCTGACTATGTCCTTAGTCAGCTAGCATACCGTTGGTGGTATTATTCAAGTATTACTATCCCGTAGACTTGTGTCTCGGGTTCCGTTACTGCTCCCTTTTCTAATCCGTTGCACGGTGAGTGCTTCTTTCCTGCTGTTGGTTGACTAGCTAGGTTTCGCGACTGCTAAGCATGTCTCCCCATGCTGTTGTAAGTTGCAGCCTCCTCGTGGTTGGAGTGCTCATCCTACCGCTATTAAGTGCGGGTGTTGTGGTTCAACCGGGATCCATCTCCGGGACCTTCAGTTCTTGGAATTTACTACGTGTCAGGTTCTTTCCCCTTGTAGGGATATCTCATTACTGCCAGATCGGGTTTTCCCGAGTGTGAGAGGGCTTCTCCTCTCTCTGGCGTCCTTTCCCAGGTTATATAATAGGGTATGTGGAGGGCGGGTCTGGTATTGTAGGTATCCGGTACTCACCGGTAGTTCCTAACTAGCATATCTCTAATGCTAACACTCAGCCCTTAGCCCTAAGCTTCTAATTCCTAACTCGGTATTTCCTAAACTCGGTATTTCCAGTCATCAGAGCGATACTTCGCTCTGATACCACTTTTTGTAACACCCCTACCATTAATACAATGCTTACCGTCCAATCTCCTTACACATCAGATACACGCAGCGGATACATACTTACATAATGTGGGTGATACAATGCCGTTAGTCACCCACGTGACTAACAAGGCTACTGCTACTACATACAACATCGGTCTGATGGACCGAATCCCGAGTACTACATAACTACAACACATACTCCATTTACCAAATGAGTACTGCAATCTTCATTCCATACAATACTCCATCTACAATACAATTTAATTCACATACCGAGTCTACTAGGATCCTCATACAAGTATAATACCTCTTCCACACTCATACATACTCACTAGGAGACTACTTGCTACCCATTCCTCACAACTACTTACTTTCTAGATACAAGGTTGTGCCGCCGGTCTCTTACCTTGAACACATCCGCTTCGGGTACCTGCACACTAAAAACGTTCCCCCTAGGGGGTCAGCTTTCGCTGCGCATGATAACCGCATACCCCGCGTACTAGTGAGGGTACGCCGACCACTTGGTCGAATACATGCAGTTCATTTTCTTTCAAACATACATGCATACATGCTCTTATACACAATACAATAATACTTACGCAAGCATACATACATACACTTCATTACGTACAAGGAATACAATATAACCATCCAATACATACTTACCTTCTTCCGAATATACATACTCATTACATACACAAAGTACAGTTCTTGTTAGCTTCATTGGTCCACCCGGGTTAATCGGGTGGAGATTACTCTTTTACTCATTACTTCATACGTACGCATACATACTCATACTCATACTCATACATACTTACTGATCCATACTTACTTACATACTCTTACTCATGTTAAGCCGGTATGGCCTCTGGGCAGGGACTACACCGTCCCACCACCAGGCTTTACTTGGTTCACCAATCCAGGATGCTACCCATTTAAGGGATTTGGGCCGTGGACCAGTTAAGAACCAGGAATCGGATCCAACCTCTTGTGTCTCCTCATCCTCACGCGTGGCCGAAGCTATATCGGACTTCTACTCATTCCAATTTACTCACTTAGTTAGGAGTTAGGTAGTTAGGAATTAGTAGAAGTCAACATCCAAGCCCCGATAATACAATACACATATACACATTCATACGAGGTACAATACCTTACACAAGTACAATACGAGGTACATACACACTTCATTCCCATTTATTCATTTCATGAATATACAAACTGTTGTTCAAGACAAATGTATCAAGAACAATATAAACAAGCACAAGAAGGTGCAAGATAATCCGATTCATGCATTTATCTTATTTAGGTGATCAAATAAGCACACAAATCGGGGTAACCAGATTAGGATACAGGGCATGAAGAAATCATACCTTTTTCTGCAATTTACTTTACCGTGCCCTCTTGTTCCTTAGTCCTTATTTGTTCCTCGAGTCCTATTCTTGAACCCCTGGCTACATGCCAAACGGTTTAATCAATACTACGCATTACATTACATACATAATTGCTACTCCCGTACTTACCCCGTTGTCCCGTTGTTTCGGTTTCACTTAATGTTCTTATACTTACACATTGTTTACTTCCTTTAAGTTAGTTTTCTTACTTAACATCGGTATACTTACATATATGTACATATGTATATGTGGGTATACATATATATATTTACATATATATATTATTAATTTAATTTTTAAAATTTTTTTTTGTATGACTCGACCGACCTTACCCAGGGTCGGTCCCAAGGTCGGTCAAAGTCAGTAGGATAATACGCTGGAAAATTACAGGGCCGACCGACCTTGCAAGTCCGGTCCCAAGGTCGGTCCATTCCAGTGAGTTACCTGACGTGAAATTTTTAGCCCGACCGACCTTGCAAGTCCGGTCGCAAGGTCGGTCCATTCCAGTAACTTACAAGGCGGAAAAATTTTGTGTCGACCGACCTTGCAAGTCCGGTCGCAAGGTCGGTCCATTCCAGTAGGTTATAGACGGGAGAATTTCTCTGGTCCGACCGAACTTGCAAGTCCGGTCGCAAGTTCGGTCCATTCGAGAAGCTTTCCCGTCTTTGTAAATCTGGGCTCGACCGACCTTGCAAGTTCGGTCCCAAGGTCGGTCCGGCCCAGTATTTGCATTTTTATTTCTGTTTTCAGTTCTATACTTTGCCCATTGTTTCTCCAATCTTCCTACCTGTAATCCCACATGTTTAAACACTACCTAGGCCCTCCAAATTGCCTTAGTTCATCCACCAAACTCTTTACTAAATCCATCAATCAACTTACACAATTTCATCACTTCCCTTCCACACTTACAACAGTTTTTCATCCTTCAATGCTACAGATTTTTGGTTCCAATTTTAACACTCAATACTCCTACCACCAATACCATTATTAGCATCCCAATACATTTCCAAGCAATTACACATCTATACCCAAGTCCAACATTCACTTTACTACTAAGTCTTGTACTCTAATTCTTCCTAGTTCCTCCAATGAAATCCAATACTTCTTGCTACAGATTTATACTTCTTATTTCACATACTACTACTACTACCATTCATAGCTACTAACATCTCTACTAACTCCAATACACACCTTGGTTTTCCCATTCACCAAGTCTTCCATACATGTACATATTCCTACCAAAATTTTGCCATGATTCACCTACATTTCTAACTTATCCATACACACAATTTTCTCACCAAATACATACTTATTCTAGCCAAACCACAAGGGTTCTACCAGCACACATACAAATACAAATTCCTTCCCAATACACCAATACTCCATCAAACATCAATACTAATACTCATACACAACATACTTGGCTCCAAGGCCTACAATCCACATACTAATTCACAAATACTCGAACTTCCAAAATGGCATTACTAATACATTATTTTGGGTTCTTTAACTAGTTCACCCATTCCCATTATTCTAATGCATTAAAACTTAGCATTAAGAGGAGCTCTTACCTTGAGCTTATAATTCTTCATTCCTTTTTCCAATCCTCCTCTTCTTTCTTTCTTGCCCCAAATCGGCCATATGGGGAATGGAGTTGCCAAACTCCATTCCCATCATCCAAACACACAAAACAATTGTAATTAAACTATTAACCCTTAAGTTAACACTAATTCATTGAAGTGTTTAAAATAAAAATTCTAGGGTTTATCTTTGGAGAGTTTTAGAAGGGGTTTTAGCCCTTGGTTCAAGAAGGTGAATCCACCACCATTGCTAGGTTGATATTTTGCTCAAAGGAGAGAGAGAAAAACGAGGCATTACACAAGGGTAAAATCGGTTATGAAGGGAGATGGAGAAAACATGAGTTTTTCATGTAGATTTTTACCTTGTTGGAAAGAGGAGACTCCAAGCTCCATAATGGTGTGCTTTTCTCTTCAAATGGGGAAAACCCATGGGGATGAAACTCATCCTTTTCGAATTTTGAAAAGAGGGAAATGTAGAGGAGAATGAGGGGAGTTCAAATATGTAATTATTTTTACATTTGGAGCTCACATGGAGATAGAGCATGGAGAAGAAGGGAGCTTCCATTGTTGTAGTGGGGAGCTCAAAATCTCAGCAAGGAGGGAGAGGGTGAGAGAAATCGGTGAGGAAGGGGGAAATGGGAGAGAGAGAAGAGAAATGAGAGGAGAGAGGGTATGTAAGGTACCCTTTTTACTTTTCTCACTTTTTGCTTTTTGCTTCTTTAATTAGTTAGCTAGTATGTGAGTGTGTGAGGGGTTTATTTACCTATTAAAATCGGTCCCCCTACAGTTATACTAGCTGGAGCGTTTTTCGTCTTTTACAGAAAGCGCTCGTTATTTTACCCGGTTTAGGTACTATTCACTAACCGGCCCGTTTTCCGGAATTTTCTTGTTTCTTTATTTTTATTGGTTATTAAGCTTCCATAGATGCTTAATAATATTTATTTAATGATTTATAATTTTTACGGGTCCATTTGATCACTTAAAGTCACATTTTCGGGTTTTCTCGAAAAACGTGCTCTAAAGCTCTATTAGCGTTTAATTCATTATTTGGACCCGTTTCCTTCGGGAGTTGTTCCCATATATTATTTAGGTCTTATTAAACCTTTAGAATCCATATAATACTCTAACCGAGGTCTCATACCTCCTACGGTTATTTAACGCTTATTTAGCGTTTTTCACCTTTTAAGCGTTTCTTTATTTCTTTTGGTTTATTTTTCCTTACCAATTTAATTTGGTACCATTAGGCCCTTAAATACGTATTAGATTATTTTAATCCCTATATTTAAGTTCGGGGTATTTCACATATAATGATCCTTGTTTAACTTCATGTGAAGTTTATAGCTTGTATAACTTGTTTATCTTAAGGTCGGGCTTTAACGCTCGTTTTTGACCTTAAGGAGTTTATGTGCGTTTTAACGCCCAAGTGTTTATATGCCTTCTTAGGGTTTCATGATCCCCCAAATAATATTTATAATTCCAAAAATAATATTTATTTACTTATATTTAACTATTTAAATGTTAGGGGTATTTCAATTACGCCTTTGAGTTCTCTTGCAGGTATGCTGAGGACGAGAGGCCCTTGTCGGACAAAGCATTTCAGCAAAGACCTAGACCTGACCGTAAGGCTAGGGACTAGTACCACTTGTCAATAGCCTATGGTGTTAACGATGGAGATTGCGATCATGAGGTGGAGCTGACAAGATGCATGGCACCTTGTTGGCACCCTGTCCCTTATACTCATGGTGCGATGGGCGACGTGCCAGTGAGACCCGATATAGGGTTAAGACAGGAACGGTTTGGATTAGGGAGGAGACGAGTGTTCAACGTTGCCCACGTTGGAACACTCTACCGACGGTCCGGGGTTCCCCCTTTGTGGCAGGCTTTGGGTCAGCTCATTCCTTGGAGTTTGAGTTACAATGGACCTAGCTTGGTGTTGGATTCTATTGTTGGATAGCTGCTTGGGAGTTAAAGCCTCTGGACCTGGCCTGGGTCCTAGGGACGATGTTGATTAAACAATTGGGACCCAGCCCACTAGTCCCGAAGTCTAGTGTTGGGATAAGTGAGTCGGTGTTTAGAGCTCGTCGTTGGGTGGTTAAAGTCCACTCCTAGTCCCTGTCTGGCTATGGTGGTGGCTGTCTTGAGGCACGGGTCTTGCCCTGCCCGGGATAGGCATTCATAAGGCTGGTCGGGCCCTGAGCCCGACGCCGGTGATGTTAACCTTGACAACTTGCATGCTTGTTTGCCTGTGTTCTTGTGAATACTTGTCTGTGTGCTTGCGTGTTTGTGTGCATCAGTGGAATGTTTGTCTTGTGATGTCTTGTCGCGAGAAAAATTTCCATTTTTGAGGTTACATTTCATGATGTTTCTCATGCATCATGCCTAAGTCTACCTCATATTATGTTGTGGACTTATCTAAGGTGTCTGCTAAGACTTGGATCACAACCATGAGATAATCACTATTACTTTGGCAAGATGGGTCTTTGACTGGTTGGAAACCAGTGGGTTGTGAAACAACCACCCAAGGCTAAGGGGGTGCTTTTGATCTGTTGTTATCCTTGTCAGGCCAGCTCCTAGAGATTCTTGATACTTTGAAATCGGTGGAAAGAGATTGGCGAAGTCGGAGAAGCACTTGGGGGTGCAATGTTAGACTGCTTAGACTTGCTTAGGAGTTCTTTGGCTACTATTTTACCATTTGCACTTCCCCTCTTTTGGTTGTCCCCATCGTTGTGTCCATTTTTTAAAGATGTTCCTTATTCTGCTGAATATTTGATCCGTCTATGAATTTCTTACTCAAATATTGTGTTTTGCTCTACTGCTTTCAATGGCCATGACTATCAATTGGTTACTTATGAAACTCTTTCCTTTCATTAAAATTGTATAAAATGCCACTTTGAGAGTTATGCATGTCATTTTATAATTCGTGGGATATAGTCTAGTACCATTTTTTGATTGTGCAAAAGGAGGAAATATGGTGAATAATTTTAATTGATCTATGAATGTTTAATCTGTGAAGATTCCTCACATCTTCAGGGGATTCCATATTTCAAGGGGAACATGGAATTATTTCACCATACCGAGTTTGCTCACATAAAAAAAGGGGAAACTGTACATGTATACACATTGCATATTTATAGTTTTGATATGACAAACTGTCAGACCAGTACTCAGCACAAATATCACAACCAGCTATGCGATGCAGTAAAGAATCTCAACCAACTTATTTACCTAATAGTATCTTTACCGTGAGAGAGTTTGTTAGGATAGATTATCAATTTATAATCTCTCTATTCGAGTGGGGTTGACGGGTAATTATACCAAAGAAGCGAGAATATCTGTACGTTTACGTTTATATATGTATAAGATTGTTATGGTTAGGGATGTGACTTTACGAGAAAGAAATAGGAACAACCCTCTTGAGAGAGTTTTTGAAGTTCATATGCTAATTAGTGAATAGTCCGAGTGTTAGACGTGAGAGTGATTGTTGATCGTGTTGAAGAGCTTTTCTTCTGAGATTATCGATTGTGTTATTTAAGGTTTTTTACCGTTTGAAAATTAGCATCCTCGTAGATGCAACAACATTCAACAGTGCTTATCACAATGATTGACATGCCGAAAGTTTAAACTTGGTGCTTATATGCCCCAGTGTTGCACATAGCCACAAACTTCAATTTTATAAACACACCCATATATGCGATAGAAGGGTGACATTATATGAGAAGGAAGAAATATAGCGCAAAACACAGCTTATAAGCTACTATTATATTGGCATGGCAGCCACGGGAACAGATATAGTGACAGACAAACATAGTCCTTCTTCATTCCTTCTATGGCTGCGGGCTACCATATATTACATAGTCCTTCTTCCAGCCACTTCAGCTAATCAACAACTAGTAATATGAATATCGCTTTCATATCCCCATAGTACCCCTGACAACCCAAACAACAACGAAATAAAAATTCAAATCCTCCCCTCCCTCGAGAAATAGAAACTACGTACTATTTGCGATACAGTTCACAAGGTCAATGAATTCCAATTCCAATAAAAAAGCATGGAAAAGTCAACAGAATAGAATTAAGCACAAACAAACAGGGCAAAGTGAACACCCACTCTTGAGTAGATCAATCGATCAGACCCTGAAATTCTTGCCGGAATATGTCTGCCCAAACTGCCAATTCCTCGGAATAAAATTCCACGTCGCTGACTGCCGGCGATCACTCCCTAACCCGGAAACTCAAACTCTGACCAACCCAAACAACATTAGACTGCCAATTCTGTCCCCAATTCCTATTCATCCTTAACCAGTTCGTCCTCTCACCTTTAACCCACACTTGAACAACATCACCTGCACCCGCCACATTCGTCACCAACACTAAGTTAAAGTACCTATGTCCATTCATGGTGAACCGAATCCCACCACGTTTCCGACAAGGAACTCTCCGGTAAGAAACTGGCACAATCCCAGCTCTATACTTTGCGAGTTTTAAGAACATTGGCATTGCTAAGTCGAAATGCTCACGTGGTGGATTACACCAACCGCCATCGTCGTTCGATTGTGCGTAATTTGGTGGACAGAAGTTTGTAGCAGTGATTAAGATTGATGGGTTTCCTGGTAAACACCATTGTGGTACATTGATGCATTTTAATTCAAAGCAAGCTCCACAAGTTTGACCATTGTTGAATAAAGCTGTGCTTAATGCTGCTGTGTTGACGCCGTAGCCTTGGGCGTATAAGTTGCCGTATCCGCATGCACCGCCTGTGTGTAGCGCGCGAGTTTCATTAGAAAAGAAAGAATTCTATGAGAATTATATATGATCCATCATTGAGATGAATTTTTAAGTACGTACCCATGGTGCCAGAGGCGTCTGATTCACCGTAGAAAGTGGCGTGAGCTGTTTTCCATGGACCGCCATTGTAGTTTCCAGCGATTCGTGCTTCGATGGAGTTGATGAAGATTAGCAGAAAGGAGATGATGATTGATGAAAACAAAGTAGGAGTCGCCATTGATACGTAGCTTTCTTTAATCTATGATTAGGTTTGGCGACTACTAGCTAGAGAGTAGTAGCAAACCAAGAGAGGAAGAAGAAGGAATTTGATGATGGTGGCAAATGATGTGTTGAGATGAAGGAAAGAGGAAGGTACGAGGGTGTATTTATATACGGAATTGGGAAAGTGGAGGCCATGCTGCGGTTAATTTTCCATTTCGTTAATGTTGACCGTCGTCCTATATCATATTCAGTATTTCATTAATCTTGATCTTCGTTCTATATCGATCGATTGTTGTTTTTTAAATCAAGCTTGCATTAAACCGCGACAAAAAAAAATAAGAACCCAATTTCAGGTATTTCAGGTTATAACTGTAAACTGTGGAAATTAGAGATCTACAACTGGTTTATTTCTTACATGTTGTAAATATTAATTATAATAACAAAATAATTATTACATTTTTATTTTACAACATTTATAATATAATAAACTACTTAATAATAAATCAGATCCCAAAAATTTGGAAGCTCCATACAATAACATCACTTCATATAGATCTAATTATTTGAGTCACTAATTAACTTTGGATCACATATAATAAGATTGATTGATATCTAGTTTGGTTTTATTTTCAATTGGGTGAATTTAGCTGCAGTTATATTATGTTTGTGAAGTAGTTATTTCAGTTATAGATGATATGAGGTGTCTCTTTGATTCCAATATACTTCAATTTGAGCCAATACAATTAAGAAAAATTCAATTTAAATGATTTTCAGTTAACCTACTTTCTATTTTGATTTGATAGGTTCTAGATTGTATCTCATAATTTTTTAAAAAAATATTGTTATATTAAATTTCAATTTTAGTTCAATTTGATTTGGCTCAATATTTCAAATTTCGGATCATTACACATACCTATTTCTAAAAAAAGCAGATAAGTTCTCTTGTTTTATAGCCCCACAAACTACGCTTTCTGGTTTCTTCAATCTTGTGAAAATGTCAACTTGCACTACCCCTCATGCCGCTATCTCCTAGCTCTGGTTTAGCCTCCTTGTGGGTAGTTCCCAAGTTGCATGTGAATGATCATCTCTCTTCACCTTCCACCAAAACTCGCTCACAAATGGTAATGATGACGATAGGGGCAATTATTGCTCTTATCTTGTGGACTTGAACAAGATCGCCCAAATAGATACTTGGCGGCCAATTTTTCCACTTCTCGAGTTCACTCCACTGCTCTATGACATGCAATGGCCAGGGGCTCATTCGGCTGCCTGTCGATCTTCTACTCACCAACTCTCTATATTCTACCCCCTATACTAAGCGGACAGGAGGGGCAGATGCTCCCTGCATCAAGCTCCACACTTTCCCCTCAAAAGTCACAATAATTTGCCTTCTTCCACACCATATTCTAGTTAACATTTTCACACCCTTCAGCCACCAAAGATATGGAAACCATTATGGTGAATGGCTTGAATCTCGTAACCATGCATTGTCTGATAGCCCAACTCTACTCAGTAATCTCAATATGTGCAACTTCGTTGGCTCAAATTCTCCAAGGGTACTGGAAAGAGTATGGTGGCTTTAGATTTATGAAGATCGAAGCAAACTTGTTCATTTTTGAATTCAATACCCTGGAGGCCATGAAAGCGATCAAAATCATGGGTCCGTGGACGTATATAACAACCTTCTAGCGTTACAGACCATAGACCCGACAAAGGCCATATACCCACCAGGAGTTTAACTGGATTCCATTTTGGGTTAGAGTATATGATGTTCCTTGACATCATCACACTCTAGAATTTGTCAAAAGGGCAACGCAAAAGCTCGGTCACTTCTTTGGAGCTGTAGAGGATGGGAAGCTTCTGGGTTTGAGTTCTTGCAATTAAAGTTCTCATCAACATCCAGGTTCCTATATCGTGGGCTTGACCAATGACGGTCGATGGACAATATTTTATCTTCACAATCACGTATGATAATATGCCTTTAATCAGTTCAATTTGTGGTTTGTTTACTCATACTACTGTTGCATGCTCAACTGATTGGCCGATAGATGAGGGAGGAGTACCTTATGGAATGTGGTTGTCCATGGAAACTTACTTAGCCAGGAGGCGTGTAGAGGAGAGGGATATGTCTGATCCATGTAGTGCGTCAACCAAAGTCGAGCATAGTCACATCTAGGGGTCAGTACCACCACCTAATTCCTCTGCTTGGGCAGGCAAACCGGTTGCACAACCAATGCAAGGAGAAGACCTCTTGGACGCTCCAGGATGCCCACATTAGAGAAAATTCGATGAGGCTTCTCGTGCGGAATATTGGAAGCTTCAACTACCGGATGCTAGGAGAAAGGGAAAGACGTTCTCAAGTTCAGCTACAATCAAGTCAATCACAGAACAAGAGAAAGGGAAGGACAAGAAGATGATTGGAGATTAAAACCAGCAGGGGGTGATGGATACTACCTTAGATGCTTAGGTGTGGACACTACCTATGCATTCTCGTGGTTTGACTTAGTGTCCTATTTCATCGATGTTTGTAATTGTTTAACATGTGTCTTTATTTTCATTTTTTTCAGCTAAAATGTATATTTGTTACCTCCAAAATTTTCAAAAACAAATTCCAAAGCATCCTAAAAAATATCAAATTTAGAAAAAATAATTCAGATGCAATCGTAAACAAAATACAGAATGACAAATATACAATTGGGATTCATCTATCTGGTTGAAGCCACTCGCATTCTCCTACTAGAAATTCGTATGTAGTGATAGATTATAAATCAAATTTAGGTGATGGGTGACATGGTCAGTGGCGGACCTATGTGTATATCTGTGGGGTACGTGTCCCACAGCTTTTTGGAAAATTATAAGTATGTATGTGTCTATATATAGCAAAAATATAATAAATGCTAGATAATTTAAATAATATAGCTCATATTCATGAAATATATTAAGATGGGATAGTCTACACTTAGTAGAATCATATATAGTTAAGTCCATTAATAATAATATTATTATGTATGATTTTTAGATGATAAAACTCGTATAAAAATATAATAAAAATATTGGACATCGTTTTAAAATTTAATTTTAATATTTTATTTGCTAAATTTTTATTTGGTGAAAGTGCCCCACAGGTATAAAACTCTAGGTCCACCACTGGACATGATCATGGTTACATAACTTACCTTATCGGGTGTGTATTTTTCCATTGAAATACTTTTGTTTTTCTCCCATTTGCGAACTGAAAAGAATTCCTTTATGATATATTGCATACATTTTTTTTGGATTTTTCTAGAATTATATCATAGCTTTTAGAATTATATTGCGAAATTATGGATTTTGTTTAATATTTTTAAGATAAATATTTCAATTCTACTCTTATCTTTTATTTTATAATTATATTTTTAGTTATTTTACCTTTTTACAAAAGTAAGATATAATGATCTATTCTATCCTTTATAATTCTTATGCTTAAAAGTAGAATTTCATAAGAGAAATTATATCTTTTCTTTATAATTTTCCGTATTTTATGGTATTTTTATAATTTTATACAATATTTTTTCATAAATTGTGGAATTATATATATATATATATATATATATATATATATATACAAGTATATGTAGTTATTGGCCGGCGGGAATTCGGCTTTTTCTTACAACTACAACTACATACGATTATGTATAGTATTCATCCGTCCAAGCAGCTCTAATTTTAATTTTAAATATATGATAGGCAGTACATAGATAAAAAAGACGCCGGTTTGAGCCAATTATTTAACTTGAACATTGTTGTTACTTGTTCCCTTGTTCATTTACCACTACTCGTCTATCTTTCCTTATCGTTGTTTTTTTTATACTAGTCTTTTTTAAATGTATTGAAATGTGATGGTGGGAATGAAATGGTTTCAGTATCATAATCACGACTGCCGAGCTCACCGTAAAATTATATTGTACATTTGTTCAACAGTACAAACGACATGAAACTGTTGGATATCGTACGTACTATCACAACTTGAAATCAAAGTTATGTACAAGTATACCTATACATAGGTATTTCTTCTTTTTTATTAGACATTTATGATTCAACTTTCATAAATAAATAACCATATTTTTTAAGTACAAATCCATATTATACAATCTATAAGGATGAGGTGTTGAACCTGCGATGCATTGTTGATGTTGAGAGTATAGCTTACCAACTCGGTTATCTCACTTATGACTTATAAGTAATAACATTAATTTACTCAAAAGCCTGTTGATACAATATTCATTCCATACTTACATTACTACAAAAAAATATAGATAATGACATATTTTTTTTACCCCACTTAATAAAGTTCGTAAATTTTTTAATATAATCACACTATTTAGTTACACTTGTTTGTTTGTGTAGAACTATATAATAAGAGTTTGTGCTAAATGTAGGTACAAGTATGTATATATAAAATACAAAGATCTTTAATATCTCTACATCTATTATGAAGACACTTATAAGTGAAGGAATTAATTCCTTCACATTTTATTTGTGTATAAAATTTGAACTTAAAATGTGGGCATAGTACAATTATGTAGTAGTTAGCACAATAAGGGAAAGAATAATTACCACAACACCTGAAACAAAACCATCAATATGGTAACATGGTATGTACATTCCAAGTGGTGAAATTGTTCTTGTAGATCAAGTTACAATCGTTAGCTAGATATACTAATTGTTAAGTTATTGTTACGTAAATCAATTAGAAATGGGTTAATTAATAACAATTAAATCCTCACATGTATACGATTTCCTTTTTTTTTTTTTTTGAAAAATAAAATCTGACCACATGTATACTTATATAATCTAGCGCTGTGTATGCTTTTCTATCTAAGTTGGAGGTAAGCAATTAATTAGATTCCACATTTTAAAATTGTGCCTGCTGTATATATCAATTATAGTATAGTATGCACCCTCCGTAATGATAAGATCAAACATTGACCATATACAATGTTATAGTACTTCTAAATATCTGTTTTTTATAGCAATTTGAACCTTAAACTCAGGCTACCTAATTAATGAGTTCCTTAGGGTCAAACAGATAACATGGACAATTGAAACAACATGTCATGCACTATATATTATTTACGCACACTAGTAAAAATCATATTTTTTGTTACGAAGTTTCCGGTAATGACTTAATATCGTTATTATACTTGTTATTAGTAACAATAATTTTGTTACCAAAGATAGTAATAAAAACTTTAAAAAATTAAGACTACAGTAACGATATAATTGTTACAAAATCATATTTTTAGTAACGATATAATTTTTAATAACAAATAAAAGTCGTTACGATAAACAAATTGATCTTTAGTTATGTCATCTCGTGTAACGACATGTAACGACTTTTATCATTACAATATATTAGATTAGTAACGATTTTAATTTTTGGTAACAATTTATTGTCGTTACCAAAGATCTATGTTCTAGTAGTGGCATAACATACGACACTGATTAATGTAATGTAAAAGCTCGATCGTCCCATGCCTTGCGGGAATAAAATTGATGATAACCACACACTCTGTAGTGTCCGGCAAGTTCGACGACCGAGCATTAAAAAATAGTTCGACGACCGAAGTAGATAGTTTAAATAAAATCATCTACACATAATAAGTGCATGTGATATATTACCATTTTGGTTACTATAGTTGCTAACCGAGAATGATTTTTTTTTATAAGTACGGTTTTCGCCTTATATTAAAAAACCTGAAATCGGGCGGGTGAGGTTAAAATGAGCCTCATTAAAACATTTCTTAAGCAAAATTCAGTGAGAAAAAGCTTAGGGAAAAAAAAGAGTACCCAACTACACCCTGAATACAAGAAGTTCCATGTTCTCAACTACAAAATCAAAAGAAGAAAAACAAGACAAGGAAACCACAAATGACGGAAGAAGAATGAAAATAACAACTTAGTCTACAAAGAAAGCAATGAAAAAAGGTCTAGAGCATGTTGAAAGACCCCAAACACATTGAGGGGAGAGCTTCTATACTGTCTTTCTTGGACCACAGCCAAACCTTCAACTTAATTGTATCCCCACATGAAACCCAATTTGGTGAGGCTTGGTTGAAAATTAGACGATTTCTAATATACCAGATTTCATTGAGTGATACTATTCAATAAGAAGATTAACAAATCCACATTTCAAAGAGTCTATCCAATAAAGTCCTCTAAGGTTTCATTTTAGAATGAACTGGTTCACTAACTTTGTTGTTCTCCTTCTTAACTTACGTGTGTGTAGTAAAAATCAAATTGTGATAAAAAAAAACTAGATGTTCTCTAAGTTTGTGTCCTCTCATCTTCCTCTTGTGCTCTTTCTCGAGTTTCTGAGTCAAGATTATGAACTGTTGCGTTAAACCGAAGTGGTGTTGTGTTGGGAAATGGGTATTACAATGATTATGTTCTGCATGTGGGAATGAGGTTAGGTCACTCACTCATATCTTTTAATTACTTTTGTTCCAATGTTCTCTTGACATACCCCAAACTTAAATACGGTGATTAAATCATTCTAATATGGTAATTAAGGGCCTAATAGTGCCTAAAGAATGTTGGTGAAGAAAATAAAACCAAAAGAAAAGAGAAAATGCTTTAAAAGCAAAAAATGTAAAAATGAGCGTTACATAACCATAGGAGGTATGTGACCTCGACTAGGATCCTAGATGGGTTCCTAAGGCTTAGTTATGCCTAAATAATATGTAGAAACAGTTTCTGAAGAAAACGGATCCATAAAATGGGTTAAAACCGCAAACGAACCTTAAAGCACGTTTTTCAAGAAACCGGGAAAATGTGGCTGTAAGCGGGTCTAATAGACTCGTAAAAATTTTAGTCAATCAAATGTCTATAATTAAACATTAGTGAAGGTCTAGAGCCATTAAAATTAAATAAACGAGAAAATTCTGGAAAACGGGTTCCGGTTAGTGAATAGTGTAAAAACAGGAACTTTTGGGGCGTTAATTGTAATAAGAGCAAAATACTCCTCTCCCTTTGTAAATAAAAAAACTGGCTCCCTTCTTTTAAGTGTGTACCACGTTTTTATTCAGCTCTCCCCTCTCTTTATACTCCCTTATACACTAGTAGACAAAATAAATAAAGCAAAGAGAGAGAGAGAGAGAGTACAAAATCACTTTTTGGAGTCTCTCTCCTCCTTATTCCCAGCCTCTCTCATGTTTTGTTGCCCCCTTCAGACTTCTTCTTCTCCAAGCTCTCTAATGGCGATTGAAACAGCCCCTCACCAAGCCTCTCTTCTTCCTCATTTTTGAAGGCTCAAACAAACTCCAAATGCTACAAAAATTACACCACTAGATTACTCTCTTCATGGAGATTAATTCCCTCTTTTCAAAAATCGAAAACCACAACTTTCATCTCCATGGATGAAGCTCAATTGAAGGTTTGAGAACACCATTGTGAGCTCCTTCATCTCCTTATTATTCTAAGGTAAAAAGAAGTCCGAAAATTCCTCTTTTCTAGCTCTCTTTTACAAGCTAGAGTTTCCAGATTTTTGAGCTCCATTGTTGCTCTTGTTCCAGCCGATTTTTAGGCTTTAAGAGAGTGCTGGAACCTTGTGGTTTTGCTAGCCAAACCTTCACCTAGATACTTGGAAGGTAAATCCTCATCTTAGAGCATAAAACCCTCCCTTGTATCTTAGGGCTGATTTTAGTGCTTAAGTGTTTTCATAATTCTCATTAGTGTTCTTGGGCATGGCTGTAGCATTAGAGTTTTGAATCCCCCATAACTGGTTTGTGAGTCAAGAACATGAAGAAAGGAAAGAAGAAGGAAGAAAGGAGAAAGAAAGAAAGGGAAAAGAACTATAAACACTAAGGTAATGAATTTACCTTCGTACAGGTTTTTAATGGTTGTGTATAAGTAATTACATTGCTTTGGGGTGGTTTATGCTACTGCAATGTTGAGGAAGTAATGGGAGTATATTAGTGTTGATTATATTGATGATTAGAAGCCTTTGAGCCAAGTAAATAATAATGCTAAGTGCTAGAATTAAATGTGTGGTTAGTGCTTAGAATTTTGTGTTGATGATGTATGTAATGAACAAAGCTGTAAACTAAGTTGAAATGAGCTAAATAATGTTTTGGGAATGCTTAGAATTGTAGGGAACCTCTGTCAAAATTTCTGTAGGAAACTTGGTGACTTAAGTTTTTAAGGAGAAGGAATAACGTAGGTTGAGCTAGGTGTGCTTTAGAGTTAATGTGAGTAGTAATCACTTGGGAACTAGATTGAGAGAGCTATGTGATGTTGTGAAACTTGGGATGAAAATAATGCAACAATGCATTAGTAGAAGAACCATTGAGTTAGTGAAAAGAAGAGAGCAAAATCTATAGCAAGAACTTCAAGGAAAAAAAACTAAGGTACCATTCGGCACCTGCTTTTTCTCAAAAGCAGCTTTATTTTGTCAAAAAGCAGCAAGATAAAGGTCTGATTAATGTCCCAAAAGACCTTTATGATAAATGTTGGTTTTGCTGCTTTTCAGACATTAAGGTGCTTTTGGGATTTCTAACTCAATCCAAAATACAATATTACCCTTTCACTATTTTCATAATTTACAAGTTATACCCATCATCTTCCTCCTCACTCCTCACGAACTGGGTGGTGGTTGAGTTTGTTACTGTAATTCCTCTTCTAGATTTCTCAAATTTTCAGTTATATAGCCGAATGGTAACCTGTATAATTCACTCGTTAACTTGTACTTGGTAGTAACTTAGTTCGGAGCAGCCAGAGAGTTCCACTACTAGATCTCCCAACCCCAGCTCGTAATTCATCTTCTAGATCTCTCACACCCAACTTACGAATTTAAAGCAACCAATTTTAATCCCCCCTCGTTGGTCTTCTTCAGGTCCAAAATCATGTTTCACGTTTCTGTTTTCTTTGGAGTAGTGGTAATCGTGCTGATAATGTTGAACTGGTTTATCTCCATCATTTCTGGGGCTGGGCAGCAAGTTTCGCAAATTCAACCATTAAAGAAGACAGTTGAGAAGGATGGGGGTGTTTCAGTCAAATGGATAAATAAAGGCAGATGTCTCTACTGAACACCCACTTTATAAAGGTGGTGTTTTTTCAAAAAAAAAAAAGGCACATGTATTTGGACATTAAAGATTAATGTGCTTACCGAACGGGACCTAAGAGTGGGAAAATTGTGTAATTAGCCAGGAACTGAGTAATAAGTTTAGTAAATGATTTAGGGAAGCTTAGAGTGTCACATTAGTGTTAGAACATGTTAGAAAACATGTGGGAAGATTGGGGAAGAATTAGGCAAAGAAAGGAAGTTGAAATAGAGTTTTCAAAATGTAAAATCTGTCAAAATATAGTAGGGTCCAGGACCAAGTCCCGGACCAGCATGAAAAATAGGCCAAGATTGCACTCCAGGGGTGGTCCGGGACTTAAGTCCCTTACAAAGTTCCGGACCAGTCATAAAAATCACCCGAAAATGCATTCCAGTGTTATTCCGGGACTAGGGAC
Organism: Limonium bicolor; assembly: GCA_023374045.1. Taxonomy (NCBI): domain Eukaryota; kingdom Viridiplantae; phylum Streptophyta; class Magnoliopsida; order Caryophyllales; family Plumbaginaceae; genus Limonium; species Limonium bicolor. Next base: position 78,831,649 of record CM041782.1, read on the forward strand.
CCGGACAAGGTCTCGGACCAACCTAAAAAGGCTTTAAAATCTGTATAAATGAAATTGTATGATGGGGATTTGAATGGTATTGATAATATAAGATTGTTAGGACTTAATTAATGACAAGTAATGGTCATTAGTGGTATAAACAAGCTTGAGAAGTAATGAGAAGTAAGTAACTTATGTGAATGAGTTTGAAATGTAAGGAGTTAGTAATTGTAAACGAGAAACACTAAGGATGAAATGGGTTAGGTTAATCGTAGAGAATTAACCGTCTAATTTTCGTGTATGTTATAGGATTTGAATAGTTGGACTCCGAAGGAGAGTCAACAACCTGAGAACTACGGTGAACGGTATGATTTTCTCATGCCCTGTATGCTACCGAGGTTACCTCTATTTGTGTGTTGTGTGTTTATGTGTTATCACCTAATCAAGATAAAATGCATGAATCAGGTTTATTGCACTTCCTTATGCTTGTGCTGTATTATTCCTTGTTGACTTATGCTTGAACTATGAAGTTTGTATAATTCATGAAAGATATGATTGTGAGTGAAGTACTTTATTGATTGAATGTGCAAGGGAGTTAACCTTGACTTGTTGAATGTGGACTTCTCACTAATTCCCTAACTATCTAACATTTCTAACTTCGAGAAATTGGTAATTCGGAGTATTTGAGAAGCCCGATATAGCTTCGGCCATGCTTGAGGATGAGGAAACACGAAAGGTTGTTATCCGAATCCTGGCCTATTGAAATACCCCAAACCTTAATATGTTAATTAATTGTGTAATTATGATTTTCTAAGGCTAATTAAGTCCTTAAGATCATTGGTGAAGAAATAAAAAAACAAAAAAAGATAAAGAAAATGCGTAAAAGTCACAAAACGTGAAAACACGTATTTAATTATTTTAGGAGGTATATAACCTTCACTAGGGTTATAAATGTATTCTTATACCTTAATTACACACTAAGAACATGTGGAAAAATTCGGAAGGAAACGGATCCAAACAATGCGTTAAAACGCTAACGGAGTCTTAAAACACGTTTTTCGAGAAAACCCGAAAACGTGACTTTAAACAGTTAAACGACCCCGTAAAATTATAGTTGACTATATAACTATAATTAAAAATTAATGGGAGCTTAAGAATCATTAAAATTAATTAAACGAGAAAATTCCGGAAAACGGGCCCGGTTAGTGAATAGTGCTAAAACCGGGTAAATTAACGAGTGTTTCAGTAAAAGACGAAAAATGCTCCAGCTGGTATATATTAAGGGGCCGGTTTTGACTAGTCAAAACCTCCCCCTCACACACAATAAATAGAAAGAAAGAAAGAAAAAGAAAGAAGGAAAGAAAAGTTAAAAAAAAGATACTTTATCTTCTCTTTCCTCCTTATTTTACTTATTTCTCTATTCTCTCTCCTTCCCTCTTCTCTTCCATCGTACTCATCCTCCTCCATTCCCCCATGCTGCGATTTTGAGCTCTCCACCCAAGCTCCAATGGCTTCCTCTCTTCTACCTCATGCTCTAGCCAACTCCAAGCTCCAAATACAAAACAAATTACATATTTGAACTCTCCTCATCCTCCTCTACCTTTCTCTCTTTTCGGAATTTCAAAAGGATGAGTTTCATCTCCATGGGTTTTCCCCATTTGAAGAGAAAATGGCATCAGAAGGAAGCTTGGAGTCCCTTCTTTCAAACAAGGTAAAAATCTCCATGAAAACCCTCATTTTTCTCCATTTGTAGAGCTGGCCGATTTTTGCCCTCTCTCACACCTTGATTTATTTTTGATTTTGAGCTTCAATTCAACTCTCCAATGGTGGTGGAGTTTCCCCTTTGATTCATGAGTGAGAACCCCACTCAAAAATCACCAAAGGTAAAACCCTAACTTGTGCTCTAAGCCCCTTTTGTTGAATTGAGATTTCCTAAGGTTTAGATAATTAATGGAATATATTTTGTGTTTCTTGAATTTTGGGATGGAGTTTTGAAACTCCATTCCCTCTTGACCGATTTTGAGGAGATGAGGAGCAAGATGAGAATTAATGAGAGACTTGTAAATAAGGTAAGAAATCTACCTTAAACTTTGTTTTAATTGTTTTAGTAATTGGGAAGGGTTAAATTAAAATAATGAACCCAAACTATGTGAATTAATGTAGTTGATTGAATTTGAGGGTGATTGAGAACTTGTGTTGATTTACGGGCCTAAGTGCCATGGTATTTGAGATTTGAGTTATATTGTTGTTTGGATAATTTTGAGGATACATTATGTGCTGGTAGGACCCTTGTAAGGGTGTGGCTAGATTAGGAATGTAAATTGATGTGAATTGATGGTTTGGGAGGTGTTAAGTTTATGGGGAGGTTATGGCGAAATTTTGGTAGGAAACGAGTGTTTTGATGATGGCTTGGTGAATGGGAGAACCTTGGTGTTTGTAATGTTGAATAGAGTGTAGTGGTAGCCTTATAATGGTTGATGGAGGATGGAGATAAGAGAGTGCAAAATCTGTAGCATGAAGGGTGATAGGAACTTGGTATTCCAAGAAAAAGAGTTAGTGTTTATAATTTGTGAAACATGGAGTGAATGTGGGTTTTAGAAGTGCATTTATGTAGGAATGATTGTAATGGTCATTTATGGTTTTGGTGCGGTTGGTAAGAGGTAAAAACAAGCAAGAAGGAGTTAGAAATGCATAAGAGTGCAAATTGCAAAATGTGAGAATTTGGATTTGTTGAATTTGAGCAAGAACTGGGTGGTGGATTAAACCAAGGTTTTGGTGTGGTTTAAAGCATGTTTTGAGGTGTTTAATTAGGTAGGAAACTTATGGAAAGTTTATGGAATGATTAGGGGTGGATTAAGGGTTGATTTGGGGTTGAAAAATGACCTTTGTAGCAGTTTTTAGTAGGGTCCGGGACCTAGGATATGTACCAAGTCCCGGACCGCATCAAAAAACATGCCGAGAGTGAATGCAGGAATTGGTCCGGGACTTAAGTCCAGGACCAATGCTAAAAATGGGCCGAGAGTGAGTTACAGAGGTGGTCCGGGACCTTGGGTCCGGACCAAGTCCCGGACCAGAATAGAAATGGCTTAAAATGTGTTTTAAAGAGTTCTAAAGGTGGGGAATGGATGGGCATTGGTTTTGGATGTTGTTAAGGCCTTGTTTGGTGACTTTTAAAGGTCCTAAGAAGTATAAACAAGTGTTGGAAATGATTGAGGAAGTTGTGAGTTAAGTACACAAGTTAAACCGAAATAACGGGATAACGGGGTAAATACGGGAGTAGCAATTATGTACCTACCGTAACACCTTAATATTAATTGAACCATTTGACATGTAAATAGTGGTTCAAGAGTAAGACATGAAGAACAAGTGTGAACCGAGGCACGTGAGAACACCGGTAAAGTAATTCCCCGCGGTGACAGGTATGGTTTTCTTGCAACCTGTGTCCTACCGGGTTACACCGGCTTGTATGCCAACTTGTTTTTCTGTGTGTTTGCCACCTTGCAAGATAAAGCATGAAATGAGTTTATAGTAATTCATTAATGTGGCGTAAATAATTCCGATACCGTTTAACCTTAATTATGTGCTAAACACGTAGCTAAACCGACTCTAGGATCACATAAGAGATCGGTATCGGATTAAACGTCCCAACCTACGGGAACGTTCTAACTACGGCTTATCCCGTGCCTTAGTTGTATATTGTGGTTATGTGTGTTGTGTGGTTGCCCTTGCTTTGTATCATTGTTTAACGAATGTTGTTGTCCATGCTTGTTGAATGGGATGATACATCTCTTGTGTGTGATTAACCAACTTGTAAACCCAAAGGTGTATATATATGTGATAAGTTCCATAAAGGAACTTCTAACTATTATGTATATATTATGGGGGTGAGGAATCCGGTCGTTCCGGTCGCGCGCGTTGTTTGGGAGTTGATGTATATATTTGAATTAACTCCCACTCTGTTATGTTATGGTTGTTTTTCCTTCTTGGATTACAATCACCCACTAGCTTAACCAAAGCTTACCTACCTCATTATTATTCGGGGCTAGGGGGACTAATGTTATGTAAGGTTGCTTTCCTTCCTTGGATTGCAACCGCCCACAAGCTTAACCAGGCTTACCTATCTAATCACTATTGGAGCTAGGGGGAAATTGTGTATTGGTGTGATCGGGTCTATATTAATACCGACACATCTAGGTATTGTTATGTGTATTGGTGTGATCGGATCTATATAATACCGACACATCTATGTAATGTTATGTGTATTGTGTGCTCGGGTCTATATTAATACCGACACATCTATGTAATGTTATGTGTGTTGGTGTGCGGACCCATATTTAATCCGACACACCTTAAGTAAAGTGTACATAATCTAACAAGTGATGATGTTTGACTTTGCTGGTTGTAACCCATTAGTCGGTTGTGTATGCTTATAAGCGTGTTATGTGTTTTATTGTTTTCTTGCATGCTTTAATAAAATAAACTACATGCTCACTCGACAATTAGTTGTGCATGGCCCGGTAGCATGCGGGCTGCAGGATTACCATACCAGCAAAGGTGCTGACCCCCTTTGGGGCCCCCATACTTTTCAGGTACAATGAAGCTGGTAGCCGTTCGAGAGTAGGACGGGGTAACTGTTTGTGTATGGGTGGTTATTTAGTTTAGCGTGATATCGATGATGGAATGTATTAGACTCGGTACAGTTTGGATTGTAGATGTATTTGTATTCAGTTTATAATGGACTTGAAAATGTAAAGTGTAATGCTCGATAATCTTGTCCATCAGACCGGTACGTTGTGTAAGTAATAGCCTTGTTAGCCACGTGGGTGGCTAACGGCGTGTAACACCCATTGAAATAGTCAGTGTTTATGATGTGATTTCCGCTGCGATCAATGGTTAAGTGTGGTGTTATTAGTAGGGGTGTTACAAAAAGTGGTATCAGAGCGAAGTATCGCTCTGATGACTGAATTACCGAGATTAGGAAGTACCGAGTTAGGATTTTAGTACTTTGGGTTAAGGGTTGAGTGATAGCGTGAGAGATACGCTAGTTAGGAATTACCAGTATGTATTGGAAACCTACAACTCCTTTCCACCCTCCACAGTCCCTGTTTTATAACTCGGGAAAGAACGCCAGAGAGATGGAAAGTCCTCTCATACTCGGGAACACCCCGATCTGGCTGTTATGAATTATTCCTGTAAGAACCAAAACCTGTCATACGGTAGGTTCCAAGAACTGAGAATTCCAGAGACGGAACCTGTTTGAACACCTTTACCCGCACTTAATAGCGGAAGATTAAGAATCCTATCTACAAGAGACTGAAATTTCCGGCGACCTGGGTCGACATGCCTAGCAGTCGAGGAAACCCAGCCAACAAGGAAGAAAGCACTAACTGTGCACAGAAGCGGACTATGGAGAAGCAACAAACCCGAGACGCATGTCTACGGGACCACAATTGTTAAATAATACCGACAATGGTATAGTAACCGACTAAGGAACTAGTCAAGGTTGGATGATTCCAAACCTATAGCGCCAAAGAGGCTGCAATACCCGATTATCATAGTTTAGACCACTATGGGAGTATTAGTGAAACATACTTCAATAGGACTACGAGGTAGTACCTAAACAAGAATCAATTCTCGGTAACCACGGCAAATGCGTGGGGACGAACATTAAGGAAGAACACAGAGTTAAGTGAACGGAGAGTCGCCCTAGTTGACGACTACCATGACAAGACCATTGAGAGTCGCTCGAATGTTCTATTATCAAAACCGTAAGGTCAAAGGAAGAGCCAACAAGGCTACCGAATACGGTAGTGAC